>MU888645.1:0-16519 GCA_036418205.1 Ostertagia ostertagi
GCGCTCTTGTCACTAGTCATTGAAATAATAGAGGTACTGTGTCAATTCTAAGATAGTTTTACAAATTCATTCCAGGTGCTCTCAATATTTCTCTTCTATTGGTCCGGAATTTACTGTCGCTACAATAGGTGTGGCGAATCGTTGATATGGCCCGAGAAGAATCGGCAATATGCGCAGGTGATTTGTTGGGTAACCCTTAATCGAAGACCTAGGCTTTTTATCTACCTGTCAATTTACAGTATTTTCCAATATTCACGGCTCCACTTATCGCCATGATATCGCTAGCCTGGCTCGTCACCAACGTCTGCTACTCAAACACACCATGTGCCATCGCCTATAACTGCATGGTGGGTGATTTCACTGAGAGGCAGCAATTACGATAGATTCTGGAGCGATTTAAAGGCAAAGTTCGGGATTTCTGGCGAAATTAGGTTTTCCCCGTCAAATATGCAGCAGTACGCAAGGGCAGACCATGTGCAGAAGTGGCGGGGCGATTTGACAAGGTTTAGGCGCTAGGAGCCTAGGTTGGAGCATTGGCGCCGCCCCAACCCCATTGAGCCCGCCCACTGTTCCATGCGACCTTCCAAACAACCACATGGAACACTAGATGTTAAGTTGTTATTTGGAAGGTCGTAGGAGGATAAGTGGCTGACTTCAACTTTCAACTTCAATACTAAAGCCTATGTTACGGCCATTACAGGAAACTTTGCCACTCATTCTAATGAGAATCAAATTTTTAAAATAAGAAAAACAAACAAAAAAGCGCAAATAAACAGAAAAATAAGGAAAGTTGGAAGAAATCAATTCTCATTGCTGAGTTTTATAGCCGTGTCGGTTGATGGCACAAAGCCAACAGTTGCTGTAGACACGTCCAACACGTAATTTCCCAGCCCTGGCTTCTAAGCGACTAACGAAGAGGAATTATAATTTTGGACTTTTTGGGGTTCCTGCTTTTTTCTCCAGGTTCGATTCAGTTAGCACCCAGGGCTTCATATTTGTACAGAGAACTCCCACGTTTTATCCCGGAGTTTGCCTTTAAGTTCCCATTGTACTTTGTTATGAGATCGGAGACGTGGGGAGTGCTCAACGGTACGCCAATGGTGAAAAAGCGGAGAAATCCGTCAAGAAACACGAAAAGTTGTTTGGCTGTCGATTTTTGCTTATGGGCTAGCAACCGCTAAGACAGTGAACGTAATACAGGCAGACTTCATGATAAATGGGTCGCTCATCGAAAGTGAACGTGGAGATGATCAATAGTGCAGAGATAAAGAAGAAGAAACAGCTTTAGCAACCCATGAAATGGACTGGCCGCTCTCAGCACCCGTTGACATCCCGTCTAGGGCAACTCTCATGGCGGCTGCCGTCATCAACCATGAACACACTGTTCATACTCTTCTCTGCAAACACGTAGGGTTCACCGACTAAGAATCCCAACCCGGTGAGGGGGATAGCCAGTAGGTAGGAGTGAGAGCTGCGAGCGCCGCTAGGCTGCTACTAGCTCATTTTGCAGCGATCGTTCCTCTCCTTTGGGGGCCTATGTCGCTTTCCAGTAAATGGTTCTTCGACCTCACGTGACCTTCCTTCAAAGGCACATTTCACAATTTCAGAACCGGATCAAAAAGTCGGGTACCAAACTGTGATTGCTGATTGTCCGACTAGTGAAGGGACAAGAAAAGGCAGATTAAAGATATAGAAAATGAGACCTTCTTCTGTTGATAATTTGAAGCTTAAGCTTCAGTTTGTGGTTAGACTTTGGTTAACAGGCGAACTGCAGACAAGAAATATCGGAGCGGTGGGCACTACCATGTTAGGTTGGTGGAGGTCTGTCGAAAGTCGATGCGCGCTAGGGTCCCTACCGCAGCGGCGTTTCCGAGATGAAGGTGGCGCTACCTTTGCACAGCCTACCCCCGCACTTTCTAGGGCCATGTAAAAAAAAAAAGGCTTCCCCAGGTGGTGTGAGCCCGAAAGTTTGCCTTAATGCTAGCCTAGGTTGCCAAAGACGGTACTTATTCAGGTGTAAATACTGACTGTGAACGATATATTTCAGCATTTGCATGGCGGCTCAACTGGAACTAAATAGATCGCTGTTTTCTTTGAAATTCCAAAGTAGCGTTAAAAATTCCATTTCTTCTAGGAATGCCATCCGCCGTTTTTTGCTCCTTGCTGGCTGGAATCAGTGCAGTAATTGAGATTCATTATTCAATAGATTTTAATCACTTGGAATGGAGTGAGAAGTGGAGCTGGGCTGCGGTACGTGTCAACTTACACTTTTCGTTCGCAAACCGTTTATCTGGTCCCATATTCCCATTAATTTCAGGCCGATTCTGTCGCTCTCAGTGCCATTCACGCTGTCTTAGCGTTTGCATTACAGTGAAAGTATACACTATGCTGTTTTCAACTTCTCTTCTTGGTTACTCAGGGCGTATTATTGATAGTGGACGTTCAGTTACTGTCACTAAAGGCATTGTTGTTCTCAAAAGGTTCAATGAGCAACCTGGTTGACAAAACAACAACACCCAGCTGAATTAGATTTTTGAATGAAGAGAAAATTCAGCAGAGTCCATCAATAAAGCTAACTTGCGCTAAAACCCTTCTCATGCCCCAATATTAACAAATGCTGGCAGTTATGGCTAATGGATGAAATCCATGCGAGAATTCTAGCCTTATCGACTCCCTTGCCTGTGGTTAGATTATTTCACAGGTTTGACGCAATTTTACTACACTATACATCACTCCATTCACTTATCAAATTCAACTACAATTAGTGACTCCTCTATTTATACGAAAGCGAGGGATTACGATAAGTTTGGACTGGGTTCATAGTGGAAGTGGAGATGCTGAATAATGCCCCAGTGGCGAAAAAAGCAAAGAAATCCGTCAAGAAGGCGCAAAATGGGACCCCTTTCTTTGCCCGTTGACCTCCGATAATGGACGAGCTAGCAACCAATTAGGAGGTCGTTTGCACATGTTATGCTGATAGCCTCTATCATTTCAGCAAGCATCATGCTTTGATTGATCACGCATCCCATGAAAAGTTATAGGATACACTCTGGAAGTGGAATATCTCGTCACATTGGCAATCGAAGGGCGCTGCTGCTGGGGGCGGAGCACAGACCGTGGCGGGGCTCAGAAAGGAATGGCAAGCCTTGTACGCTGCAACTAGCGCACCTTTGACCACAAAACGCAACATTTCGTTTCCTTGGGCCCCTGACTACTGCTTCCAATGGTGCATGTACTTCCACGCTGCATACGCACTTTATCGTAATCTCTCGCTTTAATTCAGAGTTGTCTCGAAAAGCGATCCATCAGTTCCCTTTCACACCAGCACGCCTGTGGCGCAAACTTGATACGCCTTTTCTCTAACAAATGCGACTCGTTTTCTCCGGAGCAAATTGCCCTCGAGGCAAATTTTTAGCGAATTTGGCGCTTCATGATGTTTTGGCACTGCTGCAGGTGGCGGCGGGGGTGTGGGGGGGGGGGGGGGGGGGGGGGGGGGGGGGGGGGGGGGGGGGGGGGGGGGGGGGGGGGGGGGGGGGGGGGGGGGGGGGGGGGGGGGGGGGGGGGGGGGGGGGGGGGGGGGGGGGGGGGCAAAACTTCCCCTGGCCCCCGCTCGGCGTGTGCGCGCGCCTGCTCTCGCCGAGGGCATTCGTATAACTTACAAAGGAGGGTCTTTCCAGGACTAGTAGCGCTGTTTCGAAAATGGTTTGTCTAAAGTTGTAGAGGATCAGTGAGAAACACCAGGACGGTACGGTCCAATTTTTCGCCCTGAACGCCACAAGCGGAAAAGGTCAGAAAACAGCGGGACGAAAATGGTCCATAAGTTCGACTCGTAGGTTCATGAACAAATTTTCGTGTGCAATTATGTTGGACGCCTCCAAATCTCTCAGCATACACGACAGTGACATCATCCGCGACGATTGGCGGGCCACCTGCGGCAATCTGGGGCGTCAAACCGTATATTGGCAAAAACATTAGTCATCACCCGGTAATCGGCAGCACCTGGACCATTTCCTTTGACGATGGTTTCTGCAATCCTGGAGGCGTTCAGTGAAATATCGGATGCACGGTTCGTGTTCCTACGCATCGCAGCGCCCTACAACATGCAGAAAACCATTTCGAAAAAGCGCTCCATGTCCTGAAAGGCCTCCCTTTGTTAGACCGATTTCTTGCCAAATACATCCTCAGCGATAAATTGTGATGGAAGTCTAGCGAGATATATCGAAAAGCGTTAGAGTAAAGAGTTAATAGTGCATAATGTTCTGCTGGGATTGGAAGACAAGGGTGTTTGCCTAAGGGTCGTCCTTATTATTCTTTGCTAATGCGAGAGGAGTGACAGCCAACTTGTACATCGTTTTATTGGGTCTGCAATTCATACCTTACTAAGGGCTGGCAGTTTTCATACACAATGCCTTTAGTAGTAAAGCTGCCTTCCACTTGCAACCATGATCTCTTAAAGTGTTTGGATCTTCCATTACATGTATACTCAAGGTTGAGTGTGTTTCTTGTGCTCATAACAACACACTAGGCGACAATTTCATCGTCCAGGTAGAGAATTCTTTTGCTCCCATGTTGTGCCTCTGTTGTGGTCATTTACATGTACCCATACTGTAATTTGAATTTTCTTTATCGTTTGTTCTTAGATTTGGTTCTCGCCAGCTAGCGTTCAAGTTCAAGTTTCGTTTTTCGTTCAAGTTCATTAGTACAAATGGGAAAAATGTGGGTGCCGAATTGTAAGCATAAACGTTTACCTTGAATTGATCTCAAATTAGCACTTTTTTTCGAGGCTTTGTGTTTAGTCGTCGCACTAGCGAGGGCAACATACAAGGTGTGGAGCTTCAATTGAGTAAAGATTAAGTACTAATTATGAGAAGCTTGAATCGTATTCGGAACCCGTTCTATGTTGGAGTGAATTAACTTATATTAAATGGCCTATCTTTTCCATTCACAGATCACAAAGGCAAAAACTTTCCAGTGTAACCAATTCTCGACAAAATACTTGTTTCTCTATGATATCCTGTGTTGCCTTATGACTTCGTCTTTTCTTGATAATAAAAAGCTCTCATTGTTTTTGCTTGTTAACTGCTGTTTTTGGCCGCAATTCGCCTTGCCAATCTTTCACAAGAATGCTGGGTTCTGAGTAGGGTCTTTCGGGAATTTGCAGCTGCGCCGTACTATACTACAGATCTGCAAAAATACGACCTGTAACATATCCCATTTTTGGAAATCCTAACCATTCCGAGTGAGCAGTAATCAGATCTTATTGAATTGGTAAAACTCCACCTGGCAAGCCTCTTGCCGAAAAAAAGTTATCACCTGTATCACCTGTCGTCCCGTTGATCATCGAATTGCTCGAGCGGGCGCCAGCAACGTCTCCATTCGTCCCTGTCGCGTGCAAGAGTTGTCCAGTGGACCCTCCTCGCTCGAGGGACACGATGTCCTTCATTCCTTTCGTTCAGAGCTTTCGTGAAGAAGTCTGACCATCGGGCCGGCGGTCGTCCAGGTGTTCGTTTGACGTCCCGAGGGATCCAGTCGGTAACCGCTGCTCTGGTCCAACGGTCATCGCAAAATCGCATGACGTGTCCGGCCCACCTTATCTTCGATTCCTTGGCGAAAACGGCAGCGTCCCTGATCTTCGATCGTTGGCGTAGTTCGGCACTCCGGATTCCCCTCTGCACTTGCGTGTATAGGGTTACTCCTAGCATCGTCCTCTCGACAGCGCGTAATAACGCTGACCGCATGCTCTTCGCTGGATTGCGCGGCAGTCAAGTCTCTGAGGGGTAAGTTAAGGCAAGGACAGGCTCGCGGCACTCGAAGAAGTTGTGGCGCAAAGCCGGATGTTCGTCGTCGTCTTGCAAACTAACTGGCCTCCCACTGCCCTAGCGCGATTCCTCCTGCCTAGCGCGAGCTGGAATCGTTTATCATGAATTATACGATAGCTGCAGACCAACCTTACCACAGGCGCAGTCGAAATCAGCCAGCATTCGCTCCGCTTGCTCGATGTTCGGCGTTATAAGAACGATGTCGTCAGCAAAACGAAGGTGGTGTAGTTGCCGGCCGTCGACCTTCACTCCCATGTCTTCCCATTCCAGTTGACGCATGACGTTCTCGAGAGCGGCGCTGAAGAGTTTGGGCGAGATGGTGTCGCCCTGTCCTTGTAGAATGGTGAGATCCTGGTCGTAAAGTTGCTGTAGAGCTCACGAAGAATCTTGATGTACTGAGTAGGGACGCCCTGGTTGCCCAAGGCTTCGATGACCGCTTCTGTCTCCACAGAGTCGAAGGCCTTCTTCAAGTCGATGAACGTGAGACAAAGCGGCATCTTGTACTCTCCGTGAAACTTCAATGAGTCTCGTAACCGTGTGGATATGGTCGATCGTGCTGAACCCTCTTCGGAACCCTGCTTGCTCGCATGGCTGTCCTTCATCTAGTATTCTGCCGATCCTGTTGAGGATAACTCGAGTGAATAGCTTGTAGAACAGACAGCAGGCAGATTGGGCGATAGTTGTCATTGTCGTCTATGTCTCCCTTCTTGTGCAAGCAGGCAGTAAGTCCGCGTACTGGGTGTCCACGAGTGGGGTACCTTCCATTCCGAACAGGCAACACGTGAACGAAGCCGAGTACCGATGTGAAGTTCTTCAGCCGTTCTTCTTGGGCCAATCTTAGCGTTGAAGTCGCCGACGATGACCTTGAAGAAGGTATGATCTTCCCTGTAGAACTTCTCCAATTCCATATAGAATGCTTCGTGTTCTTCTTCGTCGTAGCTGGATGTTGGTGCGTAGGCGACGAAGATAGTCAGAGAGCCGAGAGTTAAGCCTACAGTCTTAATCGTTGTGACTCGTTCGTTAGGCCTTTGGTATGAGAATCGATGTTTATGGCCAAGTGCGTGTTGACGAGGACACCCACACCGCCAACGCCTCTGCTGTCGCATGTTCCAAGGAACAGTTCTTCTCCAGTATCGAAAACGGCGTGTAGCGAGGCGGTGCCTTCTCGTCTCGGTCAGTCCGATGACGTCGTACTTGATCTTCCTGGCCTGCATTCACCATCAGCTCTCGATGTGAGCTTCGATGCGAAGCATTTGGCTAAACAGCTTCCATGTATAAGTCTTCACCATTTGACTCCTAGGAATCGATAAGCTACAGTGATATTTTCAGCAAGAGATTTCCTTCTAGTTTAGCAAACTAATTTTATGGAAATTTTTTGCCATGATCAGAAGTATTGGGCGGAAGTGGTGTAGTGACAAGTGGCGCGCTTACCACGCGAGCGGTCCGGGATCAAATCCTGGGTCGTGAGTCGCCCGGGCCAACCAAGCCTTCCATCCCTCCGGGGTCGGTTAATTGGTACCAGACTTGTCTGGAGGATAAAAACACTGACTTGTACATCGGCTGGCCCCCGCAAGTCATTGTATAGGCCACATCGCATTCAAATGCCACTGCGAATGTACAAATGGAAGTAGAATGCGTGCCGCATCCCAAAAAGGGATTGATCAACGGCAAATGCTTTATCCTTTATCCTTTATTATACCACATATTTGGACACTTGAGGTAAAACAAGTTTCGGACCAACTCCTACCTTCTTTTAACTTTTTTCTTGCTTACTTATCTGCCTCATCCTCTTCACGCAAGCCGTTTTTCCAAGAAGACCAAATCACACATAAGCTGGACTTCATGTTCAGTGAAACCCTCAATCGCGAACAGCGAAATAGCACGACAGCTGCGTCTTCGTATTTTCGGAAGGAGAAATCCAGAACCCGAATGCTAAGCACTCGAGAATGATTAAGGGTCGTCTTCGATCGTTACATGTTCAAAACAACACAGGAATAGCTCGTGATGTGTCCATATTCTTTGCTCTTTTATCAACGTTTGCGACCAAATGACCTTTCGTCTTACAACATGACCAAGTAGCATCGCCATTCGATGATGAGCGCGATGTAGCAGTAGCACATGAAAAAGCTTGTGTCTTGGTCTAAAACAAGATGTAAGGCTAGCATTCTACTCCGAAACTGAACCACACCATGGACGTCGAACGTGAACAGACAGCGCTTTCGTGGAAATGGTAAGACTAGAATAGAAGAATTTCTGTGGAAATTTCCATCTTAAAACCCTCGACTGGCGCAAAGGAGCTCACCTTTTGCTATTCGCGTGTGAGTTTCTTGGCTCTTGAGAGACTTGAATCGGACCGAGCAAGTAGGTACCGAGAGCAAAATTGGAAACAGGTCAATCAGTGTTTGGGATGGTGCCAAAGGAGACGGTACAAATTGAAGTCGCTTGCCTAGGATATGATGACCGGTGCTTGAATCACAGCTACAACCTTTTTCGAGAAGTCACTGTCGCGAAACACTTTTTTGTAGCGAGGCCGAAGGGAGGTCCATGCGTGAAAATGCTAAACACAACTATTTTAGTTAGCAGGTCGGGCAGCGTATCTTCAGACTTCATCTTACTCAAAAACTTTAGAGGCGATTGTTTTTCCGCGGTCTCGTCAGCCTCGTGAACGAAAGGACTAATATCATGAGTGACCTAATACGGCCGTGACCTTGGCCTGGTTGGAATACAAATCGCCAAAGACAGGTATCGAGAGCCTGTCAACAAGCATGCACACCGGAACATCTAACTTACTAGCAGCTTTGGTAGGCCTTCCGATTTTAGATTCTGAAGATATGCCGTTTTTCAGAAAATGTCCTACATATTCTATTGAAACAGGAGGTACAGTGATACAAGGTTTTTCCGTCAATTAAAAAGTTGAAGCTGCATGTAAATTGGTGAGAGAATAGAGAAATTCTGAAGTTTTCTCATACGAGAAATCGAATGATGGCAGTCACAAGCTGCGGAAGTCACAAAAAAACTGTCAGGCCTTGCAGAAGGAAATAAATACATGCTGCTGTAGTCCGCTTCCTTCCATGACAGTTTTTCGTCAGTTTTTGCTCCGCAGTTTTTTGGCTAAGGCGATCATTGGCTCATCCGTTCCTTTGACTCATCTATTTTTTATAACCTTCTGAGAGACTTTAATGGGTAGTGTGGAGTACAGGCTTTTACTGGATGAACAGTTCGGGGAAGATTGAACAACCTTTTCATAGTTCGACTTGTGAAGAGGGTCGTTTCATTGACTCCGGACTCTGGAGGGGTCGTATTTCAAAATTTTCCTCAACGCCTCGCTTGGCCGTGATGTGGAGCCGGTAGCACAGCCTGGAAAGCGATGGCTCCGGGACGGGCTCCGGGTAAAGACGATGTTTCGTCGTCCAGCATCCGTTTTTTTTTTCATTGACAGCTCTAACGAAGGTAACGAAGAAAAAAGAACAAACGCGCACTAGGACAGACGACACCTACGACTACAGCGACACATCCCCTCCTGCGCTTCACTTAAGCGGTGCCACCTCTGCACGCTATCCTGCAACCGTATAGCCATGCGCCTGACAAAATTGTATGTGACCTCCACCAGTTCCACCTCCGAAAGGAAAGTCCTTTTCCATTTAGATTTTTTATTTTTCTTCATGTGAAGCTATCCCTTATCATTCTAACTGGATGTGTTAGTCGCACAAAACGTAATCAGACAGGTTTATTTATTTTTATTTAAAATGTTTACTGTTCTTCTTGACTACAATACGTTCTTGGAATTCCAGCGACCAGCCAAGTATGGAAATGCTTCGAGATAAAAACTTGTTAAAGCTTTCTCAGTAGTCCTTCGCGTTGCCTGAAAAAGAAACGCAGTACCAGCCACGTGTTCCAAACTAGTCAAAGTGCATGAGGTTGCCAACTACCTTGCTCAGTGGTGTGCCCTGCTTTACATCGCTTGGGATCGGTTTTTCTTTGGGATTTTTCTGAAATCATAGGCATTTGCTCTTGCAAAACGTGAGAAATCTGAGAGCGCGCGAACGCACTATTCATTTCCGCTTTTTCTACTTCTCACTAGCCTTGTGAGGCGTGCCTGAATAGGAGAAAATATCCTATCAGGCCACTTAAGTAAGCGTCTATTAATCGAGCTAGTTCACGCATCATCAGCCTTCTTCTGACAGTGACCGAAAGTGTGTAGGTTTCTCACTGAGTTGGGACAGTTGGTGGAGGAGGACCATAAACAGAAGGATTTCTCTGAATATATGGAGTAAAACGATGAGGAAAAAAATTAGGAGAGTAAAAAACTAGTTCGTAAGCCCGAATTACTCTAGGTGAACCCGAAAATCAGGACGGGGTTTCATCGAAGTACAGTGATTGTTATAGTTGTAGGGTGTGCGGTTTTGATGGCGTCGTTGAAGTACGTTGCTGGACTAAAACCTCAGCGCAATGGATGTGTGGCTGGGACCGCCTCCCATCCACCGATGGAGCTCAATGGCGCCATCAGGATGCACCGCTCCTCCAGTCATCGCGATCACTGCCTTTAAAAAGAAAGACGGGTATTCTGTGTACTCACAACTCAAAGCTACATCAATGTTAAAGGAATCTTGCGCGGAAAATTCTTGCACTCTTTCCTAACATGAATATGTCAGTTGTGATCACTGGAAATAGCACACAAAGTTTCACGCATGAAGATTCGGTTTCTGAAGAGAAACAAACGTACAAAAACTACACGTTATGGACCATCGAAGGACCAGGAGGCAGAGCCAGGCGAGGCATGGAAAGAAGACGGCGTTTGGCCGGCTACGTACCAGGCGACGCAATGAGAGAATCGGGTTAAAGCGCGCGATTTCGGAGAGTGGAGACAAATCGATCGATGGAATAGGATGGAGTAGAAGTGTAAGATGTGAATGCAACGAAGCAGAAGGCCAGAAAGAGCTTCTAGTGAATGCACTCCAAGAACCAAGTTTGAGCATCCCCGTCGCCAGCATTCGTGAAAGACGTCCGTGGGCAATTCGAACGCGTAGCAGCCTTTTCGAGTTTTCGAATTTCTAATCAAAACGAAAGCAATACTTCAGTTCTTTTCACTATTATCGTGGATAATGAGTCTCAAGCCAGTGATTTATGGCTGAAATAGAATCATGATTTTTCCGCGCAAGATTCCTTTAAGTTCGATAGCGGTTAAGTATAAGCCTACCCAGTATAATATAAAAGACATCGCGTGCTGTGTTCTGGCGTATACGTAGCTAGAGACCTTACACCGGTAAGTTTGAACCAAAGGGTGACACTGAATGTACTGAAGACGAAAAATGATATCAAAGTGGTTAGCTCTTCCGTAATGTGGCGCCAGTTAGCGTTTGTCACGACATTTGTTTTCACCAAGTTTGGTGTAAACTTTGGAAAAGGGGTGTTTGGTGTCTCGATTACGAATATAATATTCAATCTTGGCGCCGGCGCCACTTGGCGACTATTTTCCGCTCGTCTGCGCTTTTCTCTCTGGTTAAATCGGACTAATGTCGTGTAAAATAAACCTAATGCGTAAAGGAATGTCATTTCGAACATGAAGAACACCATAACACTGATACAAAGTGGAACCGGAACTTCCGACCTGAAAACAAGGTCGTGACACGACTTGCACAGCATTTTTAAGCTGACATCGGCTAGGGCTTCTCTAATCGGTAATATTAATATCATTATAGGTTAAGAGGTTATACTTACAGGGTTTTCCACCCCAATTCGTAAACTTTGCATTCCATTTCGGAAACGTTGCAAGCAATTTCGTCAACGTTTCAGCTATTTTCGTAAACGTTTCAGCCCATTTCGTAAACGTTGCAACCAATTTCGTCAAAGCAGCAGATATTTTCGTAAACGTTGCATCCCATTTCGTAAACGCTTCAGCCCATTTCGTAATTTTCGTAAACGTTGCATCCCAATTTCGTAAACGCTTCAGCCCATTTCGTAATTTTCGTAAACGTTGCATCCCATTTCGTAAACGCTTCAGCCCATTTCGTAAACGTTGCAACCGATTTCGTCAAAGCAGCAGATATTTTCGTAAACGTTGCAGCCCATTTCGTATTTCTTCCAGCCCATTTCGTAAACGTTGCAACCAATTTCGTCATTCTAACGCCCAATTCGTCACTTTTGCAAGCAATTTCGTAAACATTGCAATCAATTTCGTAAATTTCGTAGTGTGCGAATTGGTGTAATATTTTATGTATTTTTGGGCGCAATGTGGCTCGAGGGGGAGGGGAGGGGTATCGGGGTGAGGGCCGTCACTTGAACATACGTGAGAAGCTGGAATGTTCAAGTTACACTAAGTCGCCAAGCCGCGGCGCCGATTGCTCTCGCCCCCGAGCAGGGTGAATATCGGTCGAGGAAATCCTCGACAGGGGGGTCGTACCTGTCGGGCTGGGTCATGGGGGGTCGTACTCTTGGGGGTCAGTAACAGCAGTGGTATCGTGGTGCAGATAGGTAAGAGGGTATAGCGCAGCAGAAAATGAAAATATCTGAAAAAAACATGATAAAATATTCTTTGCAGGTTCAGTCGCTCCATTCCTCCACCTTCATGAGAAGGACGTATTTGAAAGCAAAGCGTTTGAAAGTGCATTCAAAGAAAAGATGAAAGACGGCCACATGCAGGGTCAACCGTCACGTTGGACAAGTTTCAAAAGTTTCAAGTTACGACCCCCCGCCTTCTGGAGGGCCTCGATACGATCCCCCTACCCAATACATTGGCTGAACATTCCCGCCGGGTACCAAATTTAGCATTGGAGCATTGAGTTCGCATTAGCGCGCCCCAATCTTCTCCTCGAAGCAGCGCGGAAAAGCCGAGGCGGACTACTAATCTTCAAAAGGTGTAACTCAGTTCGTTTTTGATATTTTTCAAATTTCTACAGAGTTTTATAATCTACGAGACACCTACTTTCAGAAAGTCTCATTTTTTATGCGCTACCTCCAAACCATTGTGAGCAACGGGGTCGAGAATCCGGAATTCACAGAAATGTTTACTTCTTCTTTGAAAGGTTGTAACTTTCTTCAAATAAGGAACTGTGAGAAGTGGTAAGAAAATTTGGAAAGTCAGACTGTTTTCTTTCTAAAAAGTACTCAACTTTTGCAAAGTCTCTTTTCTTCAAAAAATCGCCCCGTTGGACCGTTTTTTTCGCAAGACCAGGTTTTTTGGCTTTCAATGACTATAACTTTCTTCAAATTCCACCTTTTGCAATTATTGTCCCCCTGGGTAAACTAGAAGGTTAGAGCTTTCTAACGAATACTTGAACTCTTTTCAAAATTGATGGAGTCAAAAAATCGCCCCGTTGGACCGTTTTGGGGAAATCGCGGACCGATTTTTGCAGAGCGCTGGTTTTTTGGCTTTGAACTGTTATAACTTTCTTCAGATTGAACTTTTTGCAATTCTTGTCCCTGGAAGAAACTAGAAGGTTAGTGCTTTCTAATGAATACTTTATTTCGTTTCAAAATGAAGGTTCAAAAATCGCCCCGTTGGACCGTTTTTTTTCATGAATTTTCGGAGCTACTCTCTGAAAACACGAGTTTTCAACACTCAAACACTGACAGCTCTCTTCAAACTCAATTTTATGGGGAATAATGATACCATGACATCGCACAAGCTTTGTGCTTCATATGGATACTGAACCCTTTTCAGGAAGTCCACAGTGAATATTTTTTCCAAAGTTTTCTTGTAAGCCCTTAGTAGTCAATCTACCTAGTGGTCACTTTTTTTACTAACTTAGGTCCAGTTTGAAACATTGGATCTCCTCGAGAGCATATTTGTGTACGTGAACAGTCAAATATGGACACTTCCGCAGTAGACTCTTCTGCTCTGAGGTGCGCCATGCACTCGTTTGTGGTTAATAGTTGGAAGAAGCCCTCGAAAGTTATACCCTTCAATTTTTCTCTTGAAGGCAAACGTCGATGGTGATCATTGCATGGTCTGGATCTGAGCCAACAGCTCCGAGCGACCCCCTCCCCCCCCCCCGTTGGACTCTGTCAGGTATCATCGTCGCAATAGCACGTGGTGGCAAATCCAGGACTGCGTCATCTACACCCAAAAACCTCTTCGTACTGCAACGTTGACTCCTGCGAATACGACCCCCCCTCTAGCGTCGGCCAAATACGACCCCCCCGTTGGACTTTGTCCAACGGACGGTTGACCCTGGCCACATGTACACACGCGCTGCAAAGACACCTCCTTTACTATTTACCGCCCGCTCCCTCTCGATTCCTCGCTGAGGGTGATACCTCGATTCCTCGCTGAGATACTGTTGTTGAGTACGCTGTCGTGAAAACTACGATACAAACTTGGAAAGACTATGTCAAGTGAATCTGGGTCTCCGATCATAGGAGTTACCAAATGTGTTTACTACATTCATGCACTGCAAGTTGCTGGGAAGTGCAATGTATCACAGCTCCAAAATGATCGTGATACAATCACTTCGAAGTAACTCTACAGTCATTCTAATAGTTGAAGTGTGCAGTGCGAACTCAGCGCAAGAATGAAGCCGGAAGAAGAGTCGAGAATGGTGAACTTGGGAGGCTCTGCAGTCCAGTCTACTCTGGCGCGCTCCATTGTAGACCGATCAACCACGATAATCTAATTCGTTCGGTGATCCGGACGAGTTATATGTGGCCGAGATATGGGAGGCGCCTGTGTGGCAATTACAGCCCATGCGCCTCAATCCTGGAGTGCGTAGCATATCGGTACGGGGACCCCTCCTTTGTTAGGAAAGTGCAGCACACACCCCGAAAAAGTTATATTGTGATGACATTGCTGCAGCCATCTTTGTAACTCCAATATTAGTATCAAAGAAAAAACTTGCTTTAGCGACTTCGCACTTCTTTGCTTGGGTTTCGGAGGTCGTTCTGCTTCAGGAGTTGTTAGTGTGTACAGCTGTTCTTTCTTTCCTGATTCTGAAGCTTCTCATTGGCCCAAACAACGTAATAATTTCGATTATATTTCACTGTACGTTGGCAATTTATGAGCTTCGTCTCATTTTAGGTCCCAAAACTTATAAAGATGCCCACAACGCGAGGCAACTACTACATGGTTGAGGATGTGGATCGCCAAAGAATTATCGATGCCTATCTCGCCGGACAGAGTGCACGCCAGATCGGCAGCGTCATGGGAATCAAGAGAACGACCGTCGATTCTATCATCAAGGTTTATACGAAGGACGGGCGTGTTCAGCAGAAGCGTCGAGGTGGAGTTAGAGGCCAAAAGCTCACAGAAGAGCAGATACAGATGATCACAAGCTGGGTTGAAGAAGACTGCAGCATCACTTTAAGGAAGCTCCAGGAAAAGTGTTCGGATACGTTCGGCATCACTGTGTCCCAGTCTACGATTAACCGGGCGCTGTTGGCATTTTCCTATACCGTCAAGCGCGTCCACGTTCAACCAGCGCTGCGTAACGACGTGGTGACAATAGAAGCAAGATATGAATACGCGCAGTCATTCGTTCATCTCTTCACTCAGGTTGCTGAAACACATATCTTCTATATCGACGAAGTTGGCTTTAATGTTGCAATGCGTTCGAGGAGGGGCCGATCTTTACGAGGAACGCCAGCCGTACAAATAGCTCCTGGGATCCGAACAAGAAATATCTCCATATGCTGTGCCATGAACAGTCAGGAAATTATCCATTATGCGCCACGGACAGGGGCCTACAACACGGAACGATTCTGTGAATTCCTTGATGAATTGTTCTTAATTTTTGAAGAGCGAAATATCGTCGACGCCGTTTTGGTTATGGACAATGTTCGATTCCACAAAGTCCAGGAAGTCGGCGTGCGTATTGAGAACAAGGGCCACCGAGTGATGTATCTACCACCTTACTCCCCTTTTTTAAATCCCATAGAGAATATGTTTTCAAAATGGAAAGACTATGTAAGACGCGCAAGACCGCAAAACGAGCCTAATTTGCTGGAGCTGATTGAATCCGGGGCAAATATGGTGACCAGCACCGACTGCGGTGCATTCTTCAGGAACATGATGGACTATGTCACGCGATGCTTGCGTAGAGAAACGATTGTTGATTAGTAATTCGAGTATTTCGTGTATGCCTATCTCTTTAGTATGATCGAATGTAATCTCACTTTCGGATGAAGCCTTTTGTCAGTACTCCGATAATCAACTTGCGTTTCCATACTAATGGAATACTGTGTAATCATCGAATGCGTTTACTATTGAGATTTGTGTAATCATCCAATTGTGGTTTCTGTATGAAGTCATCAAGGTTCTTGAGCATACGAAATAATGCAAAATATACGAAATTGCTTGCAAAAGTGACGAATTGGGGTTTAGAATGACGAAATTGGTTGCAACGTTTACGAAATGGGCTGGAAGAAATACGAAATGGGCTGCAACGTTTACGAAAATATCTGCTGCTTTGACGAAATCCATTGCAACGTTTACGAAATGGGCTGAAGCGTTTACGAAATGGGATGCAACGTTTACGAAAATTACGAAATGGGATGAAGCGTTTACGAAATGGGATGCAACGTTTACGAAAATTACGAAATGGGCTGAAGCGTTTACGAAATGGGATGCAACGTTTACGAAAATATCTGCTGCTTTGACGAAATTGGTTGCAACGTTTACGAAATGGGCTGCAACGTTTACGAAAATAGCTGCAACGTTTACGAAATTGGTTGCAACGTTTACGAAATGGAATGCAAAGTTTACGAAT
>MU888652.1:0-12039 GCA_036418205.1 Ostertagia ostertagi
CTCATTCTGCTTGAGTTCTACGTCCCGACACTCCGTCTTCAACACCTCCTTTCAATTATCCCTTTTAAGACTATACCTGGCTTCACTCGCAAAATGCCCACCGAGCTATGCATATGCTGGGAGCGTATAAGACTGAAAAAGGCGTAAATTTTGAAATCCCCGTGAAATTTTCATAATTTTGCAGAGTTTCATGGAAATTTACCCTAACCTGCCGGGTCTGGATTGTCATGGAATCCCACGCAGAGCCACCGCATTGATTTTGCGCGTCACAATTGAACGTACATAGTGCGGCAGGTGTGCGCGACGTCGCGCAGTGACTTCACGATACATACACAAGGGCAGAGAATGTACTGCAGTTGACAAATAGAGGGGCAAATTAGGGAGATGTTTCCATGTTAGTACACAACAGACATGCTAAGCGTTCATACTTACTGGTCAAGTCCTTGAACACATTACATCTGGTGCTTGACTTCGTTTTAAGTAATCGTCCGGATGGTGGTATAGCCGAGAAATCGCTGCGCAGTGATAGATCATCGTCCAAGGTGGCGGTCGGCGGTGGCAGTGGTGCCACCGGCGTCATGCCCGCCATCGGCGCATCTTCTGAACGAAGCCATGCGCAAATTATAGGTCACATTCATGCACACAATAGGGGATATTGTACAAGCTTCAGGAGCGGAACGGTCACGAGATCTCGATTGCGGCGTCGCGACTTCGTTGCGCGGCAAAATGAACCATCGTGTGACCGCATCGCGATGGTCTGGTTTCGACGCGACACCGCAATCGGTACCTCGTGACCTGCCACTCCGGGAGATCCACCGTAGGATTATGATACATACACCAAAGGATAGGTATTGACGGACGTCCTAATTACACAAGCAAAAGCATCCCAGAATATGCTGGAACAGTGAGCTTTCCTTGAAACGATGTACTGATCAAATCAGACGGAAGCTGGTACTGTAGGAAAAAAGGTGTACCTCCTCCAGAGTTTGACATATGAATCAGTGCGTCGGTACTTTTGTCGGACACGACCGCGACGCCGTTCTTCGGCCGTCGAAGACTCATCCACTTCTTGGAGGCATCCATGGCTGATTTTAACGGCTTCGCTGTTTCCACTGTAGGTGTAACTGCATCGAACGCTTCCTGAAAACGTCCTCTTTTCTGATACCAACTGAGATGAGTTTGAGAAAAACAAGCAGCAGTAATAATCTACTGGTTTTTTTTTTTTCATAATGTTTGCTACGCAGAATTTTTTTTCAGAGTTAAGTTCTGCGAGCCCAGTGTGGTATGTGCTTCGAACGAATGTGGAGGCGCAAAGTGAGGGCTTGAGTGAAGCAAAAAGAAAAAAGCGTGGCCACGTGCTTGCGTATCTGTATTAGGAGAGGATCGTATTTTGAAAGCGTGATAATGACAAGGGTACTTCTGAGAGCGCCCCTCGGAGGCGAGAGAACGAAGAGATCGAGCGAGACGCGACACCAGCAGCTTTCACGCTGAATTATTACGCAAGCGAGGGCCAGAACGTTTACTCTTGAATGGAGCAATACTCTTTGCTCTTAGCGGCGGCGAGTTTCCGTGCGGTTCGCGAACATCTGCTTCAATTTTGTGCATGTCTCTCTCATCCAAGGAAAAGATAGATCTCTTTAATCCGACGTGTTCTGTGCCCTTAAGTTCTAGTGTGGTTTGATGGAGAAGATGTTTAAACAATCCTCGGGTGCAACGATTCACTGGCAGCATCAGCTCATGACTTGTATTTTTGTGAGTTCTTCTGGGAACTGCACATATACAGTAGCAGTCAAAAGTGTTCGCCAATACGATTTTCGGTGCTATTTTTCCTGCGCTTTAGCAACGTCCTCCAAAGATTGATATACTACGTTTTCTAGTGTTTTTATATCCTCAAGTCTTAAAGAATAAGGATATTCAAAAGAAAAATTTTTCGAGGTCACCATTAATTTTCTGGCAACAAAAAAAAGAGAAGCACGAAAACCGTTTTCGGCGAATACTTTGACCACTACTGTATCTGGAAGCTGTGAGAAGGCAGGAGTGGCTGATTCAATTTGATGGGTGAGGGTGACGACTATCCAACATGTGTGTGAGTTCAAGTTCTGCTCGAGGACGATCGTTCTGCTAACGAATTAGCACCGCTTTGACGATATCTCTTGAACGCATACTCTTGATCCCTTAAATGGGTCTCTTGCTCTTGAAAATGGAAGCACAGGTGTGATGTGATCCCCCAGTGAGCATGAAAGGGTGAAGAAACTGTTAGAAGCACGGAAAATAATGCGTCTTATTTCTTAATGTGTGGACTATCCATGGAGCAGACCCCTGAAAAACACTGAGTGCTAATTATATGGAGTGGGGCGAAATAGTATAGGGGCAAGTGAGACGCAAACACCAACGCATTCACAACCGGCTCAAGCAAATGTACGTGTGGTGTGTTTCGACTCGAGTCATAAATCTAGCGGCACCACCTCTGTAACTGCGAAACCAGTTTATCTATCACAACGAAGATCATTCGAATGGGCTAATCACAAAAAATACATCTGAGAAATCGAAAATATGACCGTTACTATTGAAACCAACTGACTCACCATCATTTGTTCCTTTTCAATGTGAGATGGTAGAGCTGTACACGTGAAATACGCAATTATCTTTAGCGATCCTGAAGCGAGGTTAACAGTAAGACGACCGATATAAAGATCCAGTAGGAATTCCCGTAGGTGGTATCAATGGGCAGAGATGGGGTCGTGGTAGGTCCTACTATGGAGTTCACACTTCCGAAATTTGCCCCTCCCTTAACCCTCCTCCACACAAGGGTCTCAATGCGACCTCCACCACCAACATCAGCCTTATTGTTAGAAGACTCCCTATATGTGCCCCTTTTTCACCCTTCCCCGACCACCATCCTTGCCATCATGAGTGTTTCCATAGTATTTGCTCCTGATACCAGTCAACACAGCCAACTTCGCCCACTTTTTAACTTTGCAAACTTTTTTCTCCAGAACGGCCGTTGAGGGGGAAGGGAGAGGGTGAATAACGTCTACTGGTACGGAAAATCTTCAAATTTAGCCCTTTCACCTCATTCGCATCGTTTTTACCAAAATCATCAAAAAGCCCTGCAAACAAGTAGGACCCCACTCTCACCTCACCTATCCCGAACCACGATTAATCTTTTTTAACTGAAAGCAGCCCCCTTCCTCCGCAAATCGCATCGCAATTGCGACTGCTCGTTCAAATTTGCGGACTGGGCGGTGACTCGTGTCGCAAAAGCCATAGGCGCAAACCACCACTGCTGGCTTCGTGGCGTCGAAGGACCAGTAGGATTGAGATGAGAGGAGTCTGCGTGGGTTCATATACGTTAGCGGGGGGGTGGGGGCGAAGGGAGAGAATGCAAGCAGGAACAGAGGGGCCGGCTTCAACGCCGTGCAAGGGTAGCGCCAGCCTAACTCCACATTGCCACCGCTCTGCGGAACGAAGGCTGACCCTCAGGACAATCCTCCCCTCCCCCGCCTGCCCTTCCCTTTCCGCTGGACAAACACTTCGTGGGGATGGGGCGTCAGGAACAGGGATCACGAAGGAGAGGATTCGTTGTGGAATGTTGGGAATGTTTAACCGGGATTTTCTCAAAAGGCACGCCTTGGAATTGCCCAAAAGTCAGTGTTGCTCGACGAATTTGCCAATGAAATTCTGCGATTGAAAGTGGAATTTTGCGTGGCGTAGACCGGAAGGGCTTACGTCTCACGTCAACATATATTTTTAAAGAACCAAATGATTACTTACTTTAGCGTCCGTTTGGACAGTCTTTCGCCAAGACTGCCTCGTTTCTGTACAGCAATTATGATTGATGAGACCACTGTTCCCAGGGAGATAACAATGATCATTGCAAGAATAAACCATCCTGAAAAAAATCAACAACTGCTTTTACTCCAGAATATTTTCAAAATATGTGCAAAATATCATGATTTAAAACCCTCGTTAAGCTCATATGGTTTGAGAGCGTTCTTTATTCGAAAATTGTCAGAGGCTATCAATTTTTTCAATGGCTGCATTTAATTAACTCCTCATTCTCAGAATTCATCTCATAAATTGTGGGCCCCAGCCATTTAACCCGTATGTTCAGCATTTCCTCACAGCTTCAATAAAAACTGTAATCTTGGCGCATAAACATGCGTGTTTCCAAGTGCGCAATTTGCAGAAAAGAACCTACAATTGAATAGAAAAGCAGTCAAAACCCTGACTTCGAGTTTAAAGGCACATTCCGCAATTGAATAAGTGTTGGGTTATTGCGTGAGAACGTGAGCAGTTGTGGTAGTCAGCTCTGCAGTAACGAAAGAAAGCAAAAAGATTCCAAAAGATTCTGCGAAAATGCCGCGCTCGGCGAATTGACGGTGGGCGGGGGTTTGCGCTCCGCCTCTTTACAGGTCTTTTAATCCTTGACCTGATCTTCTTACGAATCTACCGTAATTTTCACCATGTCAAGAGAAAGTGATGTTTTTTGGCACCATCGCCGCGGTGCACAACGAAAACGGTAGTCAAAAAAAGCAGACCTAGGCCCTACTTACCCATCTATCTGACAAACGACGACGCGGCTGAGTTTTACGCGAACCAAAAGTATATTTAGGAAAAAAAAAAGGTGCGAAATGGTCTGCAGGTGATGGCATTAGCCTGGAGTTGTGCGAGACATCTGAAAACCGGAAGAAATGAGTATCAGATGTTTCTTACCAATTAGCGGAATGAAAGTGGACGTGGTAGGCATTTGATCTGATACCATCAACATTAGAATTGACATGGACAAGAGTGTCGTGATTCCCAGTGAAACTTTTTCTTCACGCATTCCACTCGCAGATGATGTTCTGAAAACAATTCCTTGAAAAATTCTCCTAGAAAACATTACGAACAATTTATAATGTGTATACTATCGCGATCTTCGCTATGAAATTGAGCACAACGAAGGCTGTCAGCTACCGAGCATATCGGCTCCTGTTGATCTATTCTTCAGCAAATTGGACCAGTACATATTCCTTGAGGTGTGTCACCGGTGTCTCCAAGAGGCCCAGGCGGCGAAGGAAGACGCAGACGCGGCAAAGGACGAGTCGCAGCGCATACTGTAGCGGTTAGGCGTCAGGTTAAATAGAGTGTACCATACTACGTCTCATATCGCACAGCACGCGCTGCGACTCGTCCTTTGCCGCATCTGCGTCTCTTCCTTCGCCGCGACGGGCCTCTTGGGGGACACCCAGATGAGGTCATCATAGTCTCTACAGTGGTGCTGCGCGCCGCGACCTCACAAGCGAAAGTTTTCTGCGAAGCCGCGACCAAACATGCGCAAATCTCAGATTTAGTAACAAATTGAATCAAGCGGTGCTAGCAGTGGAGGGCAGGGTGAAAATCGTGTCGAGTACGTGGTCGCAGAGGTACGACCCCCCCCCCGAAATCGAGATCCTGGCACGACCCCCTCTAACAGAGCAAATTAATTCAATTAAAATAAATCCTGCAAAACAAATCAAAAAAAATTCTGCAAAATAATGCTAAGGACGCTTCATCTTGTCATCTATGCACGTCTTCCATCGCTGCATACTTTTGTGTACATACTGAAATATCGACTCGAGGAAAGAGGCATTAACTTTGTGTGACCTCAAGGCGAGGTTCGTTCAGAAACGCACAGAAATCCTGAAGACACGGGGTTGCGATTCAATCTTGATTCTTGCTTGAGTATATCAAAACAGCCGAGTGTATCAAAGGCCGATTCAACGGCAGCTGCGGCGCGATTGTCACTGGGTCAGATTTGCCGAAATTTCAAAAAAAAACGTCCGAATCTACACCCTCGATGAAAAGGTTGCATTCCTCCATTTCACAACCTTTGAAGCAGCTTGAGGTAGAGTTAGATAGAGCTGGATTTCGCGTTTCCAACAAGCATCGAAATTGCTCTGGAAGCCTTCCTTGCAGAAAGATAGGGTCTGTCAAATTTCGTCGAGTAAATGTCGAGGAGGCCCAAATTTTCACGCGAGTTTTTGCCACTTCAAGAGCAATATATCTCTTATATTGTAAGATCCTGAAAAAGGGAAGATAGTTTTGGAAAGCGGAAGGTTTGCGCTTCCTGATGGTCTGTTTAGTTTTCTTCTACAGCTTTTTGGTTGAAGAGATAATTGCGTCGAGGATCTATCGAGGTCGGATCCGGCCACCTGGAAATCCGCTCCCTCATTCACCATTGCAAGTGTGACTCGTTGGCAACACTCGGAATGTGTCTAGAACAATATCTTTGAACGCAAACAATAAGAATAGGAGCAATCGTCATCATCCGATTTGGTATTGGTATAAGCCATGCATCCCTCCTCCACTCACAGTTGCAGAATCGATTGAAAGGTGTTATATGATGGGGACCTTCGAACGAAACTGTATTGTAGTAGACATAGTGTGTTGTGCTATTCCTGTAACCTAAAAAACAACTTCATTTGCCCAGCGCTTTTTCTTCACGGTTGTCGTTTTTCCGACAGGGTCCCTAACAACAGCGTCATTCTCAGCGAGGTATTAAGGGAGAAGGAGCGAGTGATAGGCGGAGGAGGTGCCTTTGCAGCGCGTGCGCACATGTGGCACTCTTCTTTGCGGGGATGCACTTTCATTCTTTGTACTGCCTTCAAATACGCCCTTCTCATGAAGGTGGAGGAATGGAGCGACTGAACCTGCAAAGAAAATTTAATATCATGTTTTTTTGGATGTTTTCATTTTCTGCTGCGCTATACCCTATTACCTATCTGCACCATGATACCACTTCTGTTACTGACCCCCAAGAGTACGACCCCCCATGGACCAGCCCAACAGGTACGACCCCCCTGTCGAGGATTTCCTCGACCGATATTCACCCTGGTGGAAGGGGGGGGCACGCGGCACTCGGCGCGTGCGTCTGGTGCGGCGATCCGAGCAAGTTAGTTACTGAGGCGCGCCACTGTCTTTTATAAAACTCCGTCGCAGGGGCGGATTTGAAACCCCCAGACTAACCAGGAAGGTCTTTCAGGGCGTGACAAGCTTTTTGAAAACGGTCTTTTGCATGATATAGGGGCAGATGCGGGAACCACAGAACCATGTTCAATTTTTCCTGAACGGCCCTCTGAATACCAGAAAAGGAGGTCCCTAGTTCGATTCCTCGTGGTAACAAATTTTTGCATTTCGAGTTGACGTGCCAAAATTCGCGCAAAATGGAGTTAGAACCAACCAGAACAATCAGAACTCGCGCGAATTTTGGGAACGTCAACTCGAAATGCAAAAATTTGTCACCAAGAGGAATCGAACTAGGGACCCCCTTTTCTGGTATTCAGAGGGCCGTTCAGGAAAAATTAAACATGGTTCTGTGGTCCCCGCATCTGCCCCTATATCATGCAAAAGACCGTTTTCAAAAAGCTCGTCACGCCCTGAAAGACCTTCCTGGTAAGCCCTGAGAGACCACGAGACAGCACGAGACCATTGTGTTGATCGGCTACCGTTGCGGCAGCTTTTTCCGAAAGCTAGAAGGATGGAGATCAACTCAAAACACCTTCAGCGTTTGCCACTCTCGATGGCTGGTCCGCTTTTCTGGTAGGTTATGCCATTTTTCGAAATTGAAAACTTGAAAAACCACCTGTTTTGATGACGTCCAATGACTGCGCCTCGAGTCATCTGATCGCTGCCTCTAAGCTTATTAAGGAAGCTTGCTATCACATAAATGACACATATTCACCATTGCGATTCACTTATGGATCCGAAACCCAAACCAACAAATCCTCTGAGTTTTTCACGCGTATTCAAGCAAACAACTTTGTACTGATGTAATCAATACAACATGTGTGTGTAACTCACGTGAAGAATCCAACGATGGCGATAAGAGTGATAATTGAAGTGGGAATGATCAAATTAATCAAGTAGAACAAAGGCTTTCGTCTCAGGTAAAGCGTCAAATGCAGTAACGTGTAGGCGTTTGGACAACAGCTGTACTTCACCTCATGACGACTCACTAAATAATTTTTTAATCAGCTGAAGTTCTGCTCTTTCATTCAGCCCTACATTTTTGTTAGCTTTAAGAATTAAAAGAACGCTCCTTAAATTTGCATTCAGTTTTGCCTGGAGACTTTGACGCAGTTCGAAAAATACCAGCACTGCACCGTTTAATGCGCGAGACCCGCGCTACGATCAAGCCTGCCCCTCAGCAATTTTGGATTGACAGCCTGATACTAGAGAGCACGTCCTAGTGCTAAGTGTCTTTAGGGGGGACCATGCAGCGGTGCCGTATTTCATGCGCAATGGGACGAAGCCTGAGTCTAGGACGAAGCGGGAAACTGCGAATATTATTATTGTGATTGACGGGCGCATTTGAGCCTCCTTCCTGGCTCATAACTCAGTGCCATTGCGTTTGACGAACGCCGCGCCGCCGCGTGGTCCACGCCTACTTGCCCCGAGGAACGGTCAACAGAATCGTCCGGTCGTCGCGCCGCCGCGTGCGTCCACTTGCGCGGCAATTTTCGAGAAGCGCGGGACTTTTGAGTTTGACGGTTGAAGCAGCATATTGAAGTTGGATCTTGAAGGAACGGGCCTGCTTGGCGTCCTTGTAACATTCAAGTTCAGATGACGATCACAGAAACTCGTCCACTGCACTTGCGACGTCGCGGCCACGACCGGTAGCGCGGGGATCCGGACGATTCTGTTGACACACACACCCACTTACCCCCCCCCCAACCACCTTAGCACCCACGTCCTTGTACGCCGTTGTTACACCAAGGCTGAGGGAGATCGCACTGAACCCACCACACCTCTATGTTTCTACATTCCCGACAGTAAGTAGAGTCGCGGCACCCTCCCCTCTTCCACTCACTCTATAGAGTGCACCAACAGCAGAGGAAAGCTGCAGTCGCCATTTCCATGGCAGGTGCCAGAGAAACTCTTGTCTAACCGCTTCTAGGTTTACTGGTCATTTCTCTGGGCTTGTTCGAAGTTTCCTAATTGAAAAGAGTGAAATACCTTTGGTCGACATCAGTTCCCATCCTTCATTTTCTAAATAATTAGCTATCGAGATTTCATCTGAAGCTGGGAAATAATCAATTCCAGTTTGATCGTACGTCCATGACGAAAAAATCATTGTGCAATTCTGGAAAAGTAGGAATCAGCAACTAGACATTTCTTGGAATCCAAGAAAGAAATTGATCAATTGTGCCCGCGCAATCGGGTTCAAAGCCTAGTGCTGATTGAATGCTTGACAGCTGCTCTTACGCGGACCAAGCGGGGGGGGGGAGGGTTGGTCCGCAAGTCGACTTTGCTGAAGAAGCATTAGGACGGAATAAGAAGCAATTAATAAGGTCTCAACGCCCACAGCCTTAAAACAAGCCACTAGCCGATAAATGACGACGCCATTAATGAAGCCTGGAGTGAGGATGATCTGGAGAAGGAAAAGAAAACAACGAGAAACCTGATCGACGCTTTGAGTAAGGAACTCCTTCATTCGCCGTTATTCACTCTCGGATAAGAGAAGGGGTGCTGGACGAGTTCACGAGCCAAAGCTCTGTTAGTGCAGTGACATGAACCGCAGTGCAACCGTTGCCACAAGGCGATGGCATAGAGAGCTTTGCGAATCGAGGGCATTCGTAGCGACGCTGGATCCGTTACCCACCAGCGAATCGAACTTTGCGCCAGCGAGTCGAACGATGTACCAGCGAGTCGAACTAGGTACCAGCGACTCAATAGTGGCGGGACCCAACGTTCAAAGGAAGCCCGCCACTTTCAAACAGTGTCACGTGACAGTGGACCCTGTTTGAAAGTGGCGGGACTTGACAGTGGACATGTTCTGGTATTAAAAGGAGAAGCGCTTCAGGGGAGAATCCCTCACGGCGAGGTGCTAATTGCGACTATGCGATAAGCTCATAATGTTACTTTTAAAGCTCATAGCATTTGTTTCATATTTTTTAGTACTGACTGAGTGCTACAACTTTGCTTCAAAGCACAGTACCCCACATCTTTTCAATCGTGGAATGTGACTTTAAATACGCGCATGCGCAAACTTGGCTAAAGATCAAAGCAGCGCTGGTAAGTTCCCTAAACCAAATTTGAACCAAATTTATGAGTTCGAGCGAGTTCTGCTGACTTGCCCGAAAAATCTTTGAACAGAATGATTTTTTCTACTACCTGACACCAATAAAATATCAGTTGATTTTCCAGATCACCAACTCGATATGGAACCGACCTGCACATCAAATGGGAAAAACCGTAGATCAAGTAAACAAGAGAATTTGTAGATTGTAGGATAGAGCAGCTCAATGAGAGCTGCTCGTCGAACACCATCGGTCGTCAACTTGGCATTTAGAAGGCGTCGTGTGTCATCGTCTTTCATGACCAACCTTAACACTCACTTTGATAGGCTTATCACTGCAGCTGATTTGAGTAGTAAAAGTAGGAAATTTTCTTTTTAGTCATTTATCCCTCATCAAAGAGAATCGAATACTGTAAGGCTGAGAAATCTATGAGCACAAGAGAGACGTAAAGACGCTGTACTTCGAGTCATTGAAAGTTTTAGGAGAAAAATTTTCCACAGACCACCACCTATCTGCTGCCTTCATTGACAAAATGGTGCTGCAACACTGGGAGGGGGGGGGCACCATTGTACGATGGGCCCAGCACAGCCAGCAATCATCACTCCTTCTCTTCCAAGGACTAGGCTATATGGGAGACTAGGGGAGCAAGTGTGTATACAAATTTCGTCTTCCTGAAGGTCCTTCCTGCCCCTCCCACCTCAGTCCGCGATACGAGCCTCCCCCTCCCCCAAGTATACTCTAGCCCATAAAACTAAAATAAACGTAGTGAATAGATGATGGAAAAGGGTAGAGCATTCAGCGTTGATTAGCCTCTTTTGGATTGCGCCACGCGTTTCACTCAAAGGTACGATTTTTCTATACAGCAACTTGGGAAGAACAGCTGGTGAGAATGATTTTTGTCCTTTCATACGAATTTCGTGCCAAGTAACGGTCCGTTCGTCTCTACCATTAAAGTGGCTTGGATTTCATTCAGCAGCTGACATTTTACCATACGTAGTAGGGAGGCACAGTTACTCCCACACCACACAGGCCAAGCTCATTCAGTATCATGAAACCTCAAGCCCAACAGAAGGGATCGGGTTTTATCGCCCGCCAACCCAAATACGGTTTTATGCCCTCGGGAATCTATGCACTTAGCACTCATTCCCTTCAATTTTTATGCAAATCGCAATACTAGAGTCCACTCACGAATTGTAAAGGGTAGTATCCGGTAACCAAATAGAATCATACGGTAGCCGCAGTTCAGTGATGTTCTGGTATTCCATCGGAGACCAATAGAGAAACTCATCATACCATCTCTGAAAGCAGTTTAACTTAGAACTATGAAATAAATCGATTACAATCACTTAGATTACAATTTACAACTGAAAACAGATCACTATTCGCAGTAACAACCATGTTTGTGTTTACTTTCTCTCCCCTGACTGCTTAAAATGTGATCGTGAGGTGAATAAGATGAGATTGAAAGAGAAGTTATATCCTAAAGCAAGGGAACGAGAAAAAATGAGCTGAGCTATACGTCCTTTGTTTCCCGAGATGTGCCATGCATCCTATTCCCTCTAGAAACCCTGCAGTGTTTGAGCAACATTCGAGAACCATACCTCGCAGGGTTTTGTCTTAAAAACTATGGGGTTTCAACAGTAACGAACAGGATACTGCTAAGAAATGCAATGAAGATTCACTACGAGTAGTATCGATCGAAAAACTACAAACATGTCGCCATTTCCAATACGGGCAGGAATCCAAAGACAGAGCAGACCCCATGCGAAATCTCCTCGCTGAGACATGAGGCTCACGATCCATGTCCCGTCTGTGACTCCAGCTAGACGGCCTCCCACAAAATGGGCATTTTTTCCCTAGTCAGAAATGCACTTTACCTAATTAGCCATGGAGGACCGTGTGTTTCAACAGCTGGCAGAAAATGAAAGAGAAAAGCTTTTGAGCTTCATGACTTCTTGAGAAGAATAAGAAATTTAATTTACTCACTTCGTAATAA
>MU888653.1:0-14750 GCA_036418205.1 Ostertagia ostertagi
CATTTCATTGGATATTGTAATTTTTAGATCTTTATTTTTTCCATATCGTCTCAGATCATTCATCATTACGATTCTATCATTTTATTAGCTTGGGAAAATTCTTGCATTCTTTCTCAACATGAATGTGTCAGTTGTGATCACTGGAAACAGCACACAAAGTTTCACGCATGAAGATTCGGTTTCCGAAGAGAAACAAACGTACAAAAACTACACTCTATGGACAATCGAAGGTAAAAGGAGCGGAGCCAAAGGCGGGGCATGGAAGGAAGACCGCCTTAAGGCCGATGTCAGACTTTGCGAATCGCGCGATTCGCTAGCGTCTGCGGTCGCGTCGCGGCCAGTGAATCACTCAATTGGCTGGTACCGCAACGCGACCGCGGACGCTAGCGAATCGCGCGATTCGCAAAGTCTGACATCGGCCTAAAACGGCTACGTATCAGGCGACGCAATGAAGAATCGGGTTAAAGCGTGCGATTTTGGAGAGTAGAGACAAATCGATCGATAGAATAGGATGGAGTAGAAGTGAGATGTGAATGCAATAAGTCAAAAGGCCAGAAAGAGTTTCTAGTGAAGGCACTTCCAAGAACCAAGTGGAATTTCCCGCCAGCATTTGTGACAGATGTGCGGCGGTACTTTGAACGCGTAGCAGCCCTTTCGGTTTTTCGAATTTTTTTACCAAAAAAAAGCAATTTTCTGTTCTTTTCATTCTTATCGTGGATATGAGTCTCAAGCCAGTGATTTATGGCTGAAATAGAATCATGATTTTTCCGTGATTGATTCCTTTAACCTACGCCTCAGAGACTTGGACTCTGCGCAGGCAGGACGAGCATGCGGTCAGCGTTATCCAACGCGCTGTCGAGAGGACGATGCTAGGAGTAACCCTATACACGCAAGTGCAGAGGGGAATCCGGAGTGCCGAACTACGCCAACGATCGAAGATCAGGGACGCTGCCGTTTTCGCCAAGGAATCGAAGATAAGGTGGGCCGGACACGTCATGCGATTTTGCGATGACCGTTGGACCAGAGCGGTTACCGACTGGATCCCTCGGGACGTCAAACGAACACCTGGACGACCGCCGGCCCGATGGTCAGACTTCTTCACGAAAGCTCTGAACGAAAGGAATGAAGGACACGTGTCCCTCGAGCGAGGAGGGTCCACTGGACAACTCTTGCACGCGACAGGGACGAATGGAGACGTTGCTGGCGCCGCGTTACCATTGATGAGCAACAGGACGACAGATGATTCTGGGATAGGCGAACATAGTTTTCGCATAGTGCGGCAGAATAAGGGCACTCCACATTATAACCTAAGGAAGAGGCCCAACCGCTCCAAAGTTAGATTGCATTCATTTACCGTTCATCGTTGGCAGTCATCTACCTTCTCCGTTCCTGGTTTTCTCCCATTGCCGCCGGACGGGAAAAATGCTTGCTCGGCGACCCAGTGTTTCGCTATTGGTTCCTCGCCAAACAAAAGTAACAAACGCCAACGGAGAACCGTGTGGAAGCAATCTACTAATGTGAGTAGGGTAGAGTAACCCACGAGTATCACAGTTGATGATGTCGCGGCAAGAAAGTGCGCGACAATAAAACGCAAAGTGAGCTAATGGACGAGACCCCTATTCACGCCTTATGACGCGCAATGTGGACTACGATGTAGGGGTTCTTCATATGCCATGCGGACTAAACACACTGAGGCAAGCATTTCAGGGACGACTCGTCGACACGCCCTTCGCTCATTATCGGGAGGAAGGCAGGACTCCTTGCTCCATGACGAATTCATCGAAGGTTGCACCTGTGTCTTTTTCAAGCAACTCCATATATAACCTCAGCTATCGACCGATATTACTCAGCCACTGTCATCTGGCATTGTTGCTTTTCAAGCAGGAGAACCCACGTTTTAGGACGCTCAGCAGTAGTTTCTGTTATTGGTTTTTCACATGGAAGAATTTTCGCACTCGATGTTTCATATTTGAACCCCGTATTTACACTTTTTCTATCGCACATTATACCATTTAGGAGAAAGGGTTGCGCAATAAAGGCATGGCTTGCAGGCTGGGTAATGCATAATTTCTGCCTTCATGATAGACTGCTCAAAGGCAGCGATTACGATGGATTGAGCTGAGAAGAAAGGTGAAACTGAAGGTATGCTAGTAGCGAAAAAGAGAACCAGATTTTCAGAGAAAGCTTTCAAAGCACGCAACGGCACCGTTTAATTGCCTCTGTTTCCCGCCTCTAGACATGCTTGCGAGAAAGGGTTGATTGGACGTATTAATCCCGATAGCTGAAACCATGCAACAAGCACATGCTTTGATTCATAGCGAAATGCGGATACAAGTTAGAATGCACTCACTTGGAGAGAAATGCTCTTTCAAGCTGCTGTTGGCACTACACTGGGGCAGAGCCGTTTTGGTTTCTTGGTTTGGAACCCTACTGCACGCTAACTACCTCACGCCCTTTCGTACACGGACAGCGCCACAACTGTCTTCTTCGCCCCCCCCCGCCCTCCCCGTCCCCGACTGCCCATTCACGTGGACGCATACTCGATTTGTGGTCACGGCCCATAATAAAACTATCCATAGGTGTCCAGAACTTCGACGCATCCTATCTGGTCGTTTCGTAACAGCACATCATTGATACCCTAATGTATGCGTAGATTGTGTAATGAGGGTTACTGTATAAGCTTGCCTCTGCATAAAATGAATATGTGTGGTGTACTCAAAGAAGAAACACTAATCAAGGGTTGATTGCTCTATAATTCAATCCGCGTTCGTGAACGAGTGCCTTGAAGGCAAGGATTACGATGAGTGGAAGCAGTGGTCAGGGGCCGGAGGAAGAAAGATTTTCCTTGACCCGGCTTAGGGTGCGCTAGTTGCAGCGCACTGAGCTTGCCAATCCTTTCTGAACAGCGTCCGCCTGACTCCGCCCAGCAGGCTGCTGTCTGGAGCCCTCTACCTATTGCGCTCTCTACTCTCGTGCTCTCCTCTTTGCGGTCAGTCTCTCATTGCTTTAGCAAAATCTTACAAAAGCGAGCAAGCTCCTAACTTAAAAGCAAGCGTGGAGATCAAGTTGGTGTGTTATTTTGTTCGAAAAATTAAGCAAGAAGTGCAATGAGGAGCATTGATGGGGAGAAAAAGTAAAAAAAAAACACCTAGGCAAATCAAAGATTTCATTTGTAAACCCAGATCGTGTATGACGAGATGCAGCGCTGCAAGGAGAGGGAAAACGCAAGAAGGCGCAAACTCCATGTATTGGCTGAAAGACCAGCGCCAGCAGCGTGCAAGGCAAGACCTTACCGCCCCTGCCGCGCACTTTTGTCGCGACACTGCTGCGGCTGATGGCTTGGGTACCAATCTTTTTCAATCAAGGAGGCTTAGTGGGGCATTGTGGCGTTTAAAGGCATACAACGAATTTTTTCGCGCTTTTTCGTTTACGTCGGACCCATTTCACACGAAAACAAACTTTTATAACTCCAGCCTGGTCTGGAGCATGGGTTGTATGCTCGGAAAAATGATGTGCATCGCGTGGCTACTGCTTGCGACCATGTATGAAATTTCGCATTGGTCGTCAAGGATCACACTTTTAGACTATTTTCTTCTGGATGGTGCCTCAGAACAATACAACAAAGCAGTACAATACAACAACAAAGTCGATGTGTCTCATGTAGTAATTAGTGCTCCTGGCAAAACCAATCATCTATGAAAATTTGGCTTGGCGTACAGTTGGTTAGACCTATGATTTGATCCAGGGACCATGGAATATTTTTGAAATTTGAATCGGCAAGTCGACCATCATTTACAAGTACACATTTCAGTATTAGGAGTGCGCGCGAAAGCTTTGAGAAAAACTGTCTGTTTGATAGCCTTTCGCAACGGCCAGTAATCTGCGGTACGATTGCTTTTAGTAACTTATCCTGCTGGGGTAACTAGCGTGGATTCGTGACACTTTGTTTTCTGGGTAAGAATTACAATGTTTCCATTTGTGCCAAATCCAAAATAAAGCGAGCGCTCCTATCTCAATAAGATACGAAACTAGGCTAGTGCCTTTGACTATGGAAACGGTACATATGTATATCAACATTAGTCAGAGGGTTATCGGTATTCATAAAATCAAAAACCTCGTATGACTACTCAAGAGAGGGCGCCATTGCATGATTGGAGGCAAGCAGTGAATGTACCTGTCGTCGCTCGCAAGGGAAACGTTCAGAGTGTTTTGTCTCACGAAACAGCTTTCGAACTTTGTAATTAACAGTCAACGAAACTTCTAAAGGGGGACCAGTCAACGAACACATCTAGTTTGGGAAGAAGTTGAAAAAGATCAAGTGAAGCGGCTAACCATAAGGTTCAGTGAAACGAGGAGACTAGCCAGTGCGGCGGGGGTATCGTCTAGGACTGAGCCCAGGAGGGAACAAAAACCTTGGGGAAAATACATGCACTCCGAAGTCTCTCCTAGGGTCGGTCCAGTCGTTGGTACTTTTTGCAAAATTTTTACGACCCCCCTCCTTCACGAGAAGTTTCATACGACCCCCTCTTCACAGCCACTTTTTCCCTCAAAAAACACCGTCGAGCGGGGGGTATATAACTACCATGAAACCGCAAAATTTCCCTATATTTCCCTTCATTTTCCCTCATTTCCCTCTTTTTTACCTATATTTCCACTACTCCATTTTCTAGGGGGGTATATACGCACGCTGAAACGGCAAATTTTCTCCCGCGCGCTCTCACCTCATCACATGTAATTTCGTGCAACCGAAGCAAGTACGACCCCCCCCACAAACTCAACAAACTACGACCCCCCGTTGTTACTTGTAGCAACGTAGGGTTGACCCTGGTCTCTCCTCCCTTGTCGAAGGCTTAGTCCCATTCAAAACAAAAAGTATAACTTTTACGTGATGCTAATTTTATTGCCACCACAGCCACCCCACCCTCCTCCCATTGCCTTGCGATGGCGGCCTCTTTAGGATTGTTCTTTTTTGTTCGCACATTCCCTCAGCTTATTACTTTTGATGGAGCCCTCCGGTGGGACGAAAATCCGCTCAAAATCGCTTCGGCTCACGCAGAGCAAAAGCGCTAATCGAGTAAACTTGGAAAAAGCCCTAGATGCTTCATGAAGGTACTCATAGAGACGAAATTGTCAGAACATTCGAGTAAATTTAATAGGAAACAGCTGCTTCTACGGAGTATAAGTTTACGTTAGGATTAATGGACAACGTGGAGCCTTTAAGTGTAACGGGAGTGTACTACTATACGAGATTCACCTTAGGTTTAGCCAGAACTCGCTCGAGAAGTCGCATTGTGGTGCTCCCTAGAACTTAGCACCTAGTTCGTGTACTAAGGTACAAAGTTCTAAACCGAGCGGGGACGCCATAGGGATAAGGCCAGCGTGATGTGTAGAAAGACTGAGGGTTCAGGAGGTGCTCCGCCTGAAAGACATGTTGCCGTTAAATTAGAAAACTTGCACGATAGAACACGTGCACAGCATCCAAACCGATTGACAGCTGACATTCCCGATCCAGAAGAACTCCATAAAAAAGGTAGACGTCAGAGAGACGCTGTTGCGAACTCTTACCGGGACTCATGATCAGGGGCGAAATGCCCGCGGGATCTCTGGTTTTTTCAAAGATGGAAAAAATTTGAATGAAAAATTGCTGCTCAAATTTGAAATCAGAGCAACTTTCTAATAATTTTCGAGGACTGGTCACTTTCTCATAGGTTAACTTCTCATGCTCTTATAGCTGAAGTCATCAGTACTGTTCCACTTTAGACGTGAATTATGAGCATACTTGCGTGGCACCACGGATTTCGTGTGGACAAGAGCGATTTTGCGAGCGCGCCAGCCTCACCTTAACTTCCGCTTATTTTTTGTTTAACACGTTGACGACAACGCGCGTTTTGGGTTTTTTGCGCCGCGTGGGACCACGGCGATTTTGCAGGCGCCGCCGCCTCACATCAAATCCGTGAATTTTGAGCTTTAAATACCCAAAACTCGGATGCAACAAAATGTTTAGAATGATATTCGATGTGTCAAACTTATCAGAAGGGACAACTGTAAAAAATCGATCGAATTGACGTTTTCTGGCGATGAAAGGCAAGTTTCAGTTGCTTTTGCTGCAGTGAACCTCAAAATTATTTTTGACGCGGTTGCTCCACTAAAAACATATGTCTTGCTATATGTGTGGGTCTGTACTTACTTCTACTGCTCTTTTTTATGACCAAGATTATCAGAATATAAAGGAAACTAGGAATGAACACAATTGGGAAATTCGTAGGGCTTAGAAAACCTTCGCTAAAAAGGAGCATATTCAACCATTCAATGAACCTCGCCGTGTCTAGTCATATTATGGTGTAGTCTATGGAATAGATGCAAAAAATTAGAAAAGAAGTAGCGCATGCGCGAAAAAATAAATATTTTGTGTGTGCAGCGCATGCGCTGCACACGGTCCCACACGGTGCTCAAGGTGTGATGCGCATGCGCTGCACAATGTCGTCAACGTGTTAATTGGCGAAACGACTTGAATCTCATAGAATTATTTCGGCAAGGATGAAAGCATAAAGGTTATCTATATAATAGCAGTAGATTTTTGTTCAGAAGAACGCATAATGACCACGAAAAAAAAAAAACATCATTTTTCGCTGCGAATGAAGTTAAAAGCATTTATACCTAAGTTTTTCCATCAAATACAAATACATTGAAGCTCACAGAGTTTTGTTTCAAATGCGTCTACATAAAACAAAAAAAAAAACAAAACACTCTTCTTAATGTAATTTACGCAGTGAAAGGAATAACTATGGAAAGAATGAAAGTAAAAAATCCTTGTTTAGCATATCATTATGCTAAATTAAGGGATATTACGAGTAAGCAAACCAGCCCTTTTGGCGTTTCGGCTGGGACCGTATGCTGAATGTTGGGGAGGGGATGGGGTCCCCAACGGTCGACGGTTTACTTCAACTCGGTTGGTACGATAGGAGAGTACTGACGCAAGTGGTGCAGCTGGTCCAGTAGCTTCGCCAGAAGGACCGGTCTGCTCACCCTTGGACTAAGCCTAGGAGAGGGGACGGACCCGTCCTCTCTTTAAGGCTTAGTTCTAAGGTAAGCGCCAAATTGTGGCGGTTCTAAGGACCGCGTTGAAGTTGTCCGTCCACCGTCGGGGACACCATCCCCTCCCCAACATTCAGCATACGGTCCCAGCCGATGCGCCAAAAGGGCTGGTTTGCTTACGTCGACATCTGCCGCCAATTTGGTTCTCATAAGTTTATGCTAATGTATTATCTATAGAGTGAAATACAAAAAATTCGAGAAGAAAGAGCGTGACGCGAATAAAATGACTGACATAACAGCGGTGATATGGTACTACGCCACACTTTCACTACACACTGTAGTAATTTGCGTCTGCAGATCTTCACCCAGGTTTCTATCTCGCGAAAAGAAGGCTAGCTAGTTCTTATATTACGAACGAAAGTTCGTTTTAAATGTTCACGAACTGATTTGCAATTTATGCAATAATCACTAGGCATTTCGTAAATTTTAACTATTACAGCTATGCCAGCGAACGTAGTGACCCAATCATAACGTTTTTTGTAGCTCTCCCTTTCTTCTTCTTTTTCTCCCTAGCGTTAGTCCCGCGCAGTTGCAGGGTCCGCAATTTTGTAGCTATCCTTTCATACCGATTTATGCGGTAAATTTTTTTTAGAATTCCTGAACTTCACATCTTCTTGTGACCGATTGCAAGAAAAAAAGACAAATTGGTGCATGGAAAGGGTTCCATTTTCTAAGTTGGTCTAGTTCAGAGTATGCCTAAGGCAAGTCGAGATTCGAGAAAAAAAAACGTGGAAAAAGTGAGAAGTAAGGCATCGCAGAGATTAACAAGAAAGATCTGGTTCAAAAAAGTTTTGGATGAACATGGCTTTGCCGCACCGATCGGCCACATTTTTCAGTCGGTCGGAGGAAGTTCGGTAGACGGACAATTCACGATGTTATGTGTACAATGGCCTGTGCAAACATCCGCAAGGACAGCTTTACCACTCCCGTAAAATGCAAATATTTTTTCAAGCACTTGAATCGTTTTTGTTCGAACGTGGCCAACACTTCGGAAGCTAAAGCATGTTGTTAGCGCCAACATTTTCTGCAGCAACAAGTAGTTTCGCAAACTCGGTCGTAGTACATATTCCTCCCAGGATAAACTCTATGCTGGCGCATCGAAAAAAAAAACATGCTGCATTAACCCGCTAAGAACTGTTTGATGGATATGAACCAAAGGTTTCAGGTACTGCTGCTAGCAAGTGAATGTACTCCAGCTCATGAGGTGACAGTCTCGGGGCACCTATCACAAGTTAGCAGCAAATTGGAAAATTACCTCTCAAGCTAGTCTTTTGTCGATACATATTGGATAAGCTTTTTCTCATCAGTTGTGCGTTTTGCTTCATTCTCCCACACACATCAATCTCGCGAAAGTGCCGACTACAAAAACATTCCAGTCGGCTATAATTCACGTCATACAGTCAATAATGTCTGTAATGGCCATGCATTCTGAGTCAGACTTCGTTTGAGTGCCAGCCCATTTCAACTTTAAAGGGTCGCTTTGATCGGAACTGTAAGTGGTTAGTCTTCGTTAATTTCAGATTTGTAAGCTGTAATTTCAAATTTGTTAAGCTTTGTCAAATTGTAAACTATAAATACTTGTTTTGTGTGCCTGAAAGCCATGGGTTCTTTCCGTTCCGTTAGAGAAGGAGATAAAGTTGCGATGCTCTTAACGCTACGCAGCTGCAACCAGTGAGCGTTGAATTTCGTAGCAAAATTCATGTAAAAAGGGGCTACGAAAAGAAGATTAATTACCTAGAAAATTTTAAAACACCATGGTTGATTATTGATTCAACGCGATCCCCGGAGTTACCCCAGAGGAGAATGCGGAGTTTGAACTACGTCAACGGTCGAAGATCAAGAACGCTGCCTTCTGGCATCGAGACCAGGTGAGCCGGACAAGTCGTTCGAATCTGTGATGACGACCGCCTACTCGATGGCCAGACTTCACGAAAGCTCTGAACGATCGGATTGGAAAGACTGGCATGTACCTCGAGCGAAGACGTCTACTGTATTACTCTTGCACACGACAGGGGCGAAGGGAGACGTTGTGGTGCCCACTCGAGCTCGATGATCAACGACGACAGATGACACAGGTGATGGTTGATTCAGCCCGTGGAAATCAAGAAGCGCACGTTCATGCACTTGTGTCGTGGCGGTCATCTTTGTACAAAAAAAGAAAATATACGAAAAAAAGAAAAATATGTTCATTTGGATGCGCACGGGTTGGGCAAACTTCTAAGAAGACATTCTAGCTTTTCCCAGGAATGGATATTTATCTGAGCTTGACATCGATCGAAAAACAAAGTTGCTGGGGATAAATTACGATTTTTTGTGAGAGCACCACTCATTATAGATAAGGCCGCCATTAGAAGCAGAGAGTTTCTTTCTTCCGAAAATCCCTGCGCACATCTACCGACACGGTTTGTTCTCTAGCCCACAAATGGACATCCCTTATTCCATATGGAATCTCTTTGCTCATCTACAAGTTATATTTTTGGCCTCATCACAGGGTTGTCTTGAGACCAATTATGATTTTCTTGGTTTGGCAACTCCCACATTCCTACCATGAACACATCTTGGCCTTCACTCAGTCATTCTACACTCAGCCCCCTAAATTAAAATTCTTGATTTGAGCACTTACAACTTAAAAGGTGAACCTCGCACGAGCTTACTCGAGGCATGCTAGTCTTTCCTTTGACAATACCTCCCATGCAGATTTCACAAAACCTAACCTACCGAACCGAGTTACGAACTTTTTAAAATACCACATGTTTTAGATTCAAATGGGCCTACTTCATCTAACAACCAAAGATTTATTTATTTATTTTTTTATTTGTGCGCCCAAATGACGCGCTCATACACACGGGGTAGATGAGGTCAGCACTTAATCAACATTGAATAAATACTATAAAATAATGTTGCCAAAACTTCATCTTTTGTGTGCGATTCTGGGTCAATCTGTTATGTGGCTGGTATATTGATAGGGAGCGATGATATGTGATAACAAGAGATAAAAGTTGGTGTTAAGTTCAACGAGCCGTCTTTATTGGTTGTCGTCGTTAATGAATCTTGCAAGAAATTTCTAATTCAATGGAAATTTGTAGCCCGGTTTGCAAGGACAGACAAAGAAAAACGCAGCACCGAGCATCTCCTATGATTCCTCGCTAAAATGACTGGAGCAAAGATTCCTGGTACAGGTTACCTATGCAGTTTTTATTGCTAGAGTAATCTGCCAATAGTAGCAACAAGGTTCAAGGTCTCCCAAGTACTCTCTGGCAATAGTGTGACCTTCTTTTCACTCGAACCTTTTTTTGTTGAGTCGGTTTCTGTTTGCTCCGAAGCGATGTAAAGTAGAGAGGCCGCTACTCAAAGCATGCCCACATGCTATAGGCCGGTTACTAGCGTTACTCAAATGAAGTACAGCAAATAATACAAGTCAGTAGCTCTATTGCTCTCAAATGCATGGTTTTCGGTGCAGGAAATGCATGTGTGCAGAATCAAAATTGAAAAAAAAAACGTAAGAAAGGGAGGAGAAAATTGATGATCGTTGTTTCTTTTTTCCCGATATTTCCATTGAAGGAGAGACGAAACGAAAATGAAAAAAAAACATAAAAAGTGAGAGCGCGAAGTGAGATCAGATAGATAAGGGATTGCAGATCGCTGTAAATGTGTTTATCATCTGGAATGCTGACGTAATCGTGCACAACAACTACCTGCTTTGTGAGACACCTTCTACTGTTTTATGCTCTGTTCCACATACAGATACAGGGCGGAAGTGGTGTAGTGGCAAGTGGCACGCTTACCACGCGAGCGGTCCGGGGATCAAATCCTGGGTCGTGAGTCGCCCGGGCCAACCAAGCCTTCCATCCCTCCGGGGTCGGTTAATTGGTACCAGACTTGTCTGGGAGGATAAAAACACTGACTTGTACATCGGCTGGCCCCCGCAAGTCATTGTATAGGCCACATCGCATTCAAACGCCACTACGAATGTACAAATGGAAGTAGAATGCGTGCCGCATCCCAAAAGGGATTGATCAACGGCAAATGCTTTATCCTTTATCCACATAAAAATTAGCTACGGGAAGGCCATCTCCAGCAATTTCCGACTCTAAAACTGAAGGTCTCACCACGTTAAAGTTATAGGATGCCCCAATATTATGGAGACAGCACAACTCACCACAATTACTTACGAGCACTAAAATTCGAGCCATGTTCAAAAGTAGTTTTTTTCGCCCCCTTTTGTTTTTGTTGTGTTGAATTGTCCACAATAAACAATTTTTTATTAGTAATCTTCTTCTTCTCCCTAGCGTTAGTCCCGCGCAGTCGCAGGGTCCGCTGTCTTTGTCAGTCGTCGCCACTTTAATCTGTCCAGGGCGTCCTCTGCTGTGGCCATGACTTCACTTACCAGGAAGGTCTTTCAGGACATGGAGCCCTTTTTGAAAACGGTTTTTATGATAAAGGGGCACATGCATGGAGTACAAAACTAGGCTCCATTTTTTCTGAGCGGCCCTGTGAATGCCAAAAAAGGTATGAAAAATCGGTCGAGGGATCGGTCCCGGCTGATGACAAAATTTTGCATTTCATGTTAGCGCATGTTAAATGACTCCAAATGTTACCGCCGATAAAAATAGGTACTGTTCTTACAATCAGGGTCATCATCAACCTTTCTGATTAGCTTTCTGCCCAGAATTGGGGCGAAAATTGTATGGCGCTAAAGCGGTGCCCGAGGAGGCTAAAATGGCGCAATATCGCGCCTCCATCAAAAATGGACGTCAGATTCGTAATCAGCGCCTATAATTACCCTTATAGCCGCAGTTTTAGAGAAGATCAAGATTTCGGCCCGAATTCAAAAATTGGGCCATGGGTAGCCATAGTCAGTACGGCATGCACGCTTCCCACTTGGAGACAGCTTCGAGATGATAGCAAGCGGCACGTTTGGTTGATAGTTACACTTCCACCGCAGTTCCTGCCCGTGGGGCAATCTGGCATCACCCCTTGATCTCGTCGATGCATGGCGTATGCCTGGGTGGGCACTGGCTACGTCGAGGAGCATACTAGGCATTCCTCAGAACGCCGGCAATTCTGCCTTCAGGGGAAATGGAGTACGGTGTTCCTTGCGGAAGAAATGGACAACTGCACTTTCTCTTTCGTATTCGTTATGATGCATTGGCTAGGATCGCGGACGGGGGGCGTGGGCGCCCGCTCGTCAGTGCCTTCATTGGAGGGGTTTACCATAAATTGCTAGATTATGTACTTCTTTGCTGAGCGGAATATTGGTAACAACTGAAGGAAAACATGGTGATCGCAGAATTGTGGGAGAAATTTCTTGGATGACCCCTACAGGGTGGGGCAAATTACTTCTGCACCTATAAGTTTTGAATTTTTTTAACACTTCTTGGAGATTTTCCTGTTTCACTCGCTTGTGATAAGTTGCCTGGAGGTTGCGTAATTCCTACGTACTCGAATACAAATGGTCCGTCGTTCTGATAGCAAACAAGAGAAATTGTGAAGATCCTTTCCGTACCTCGAAGGACGGTTCAGAATACAGTACGACGCTATAAAGAACTGAAGACCGAAGAGGACAGGGAAGGAAGAGGACGTCCCACAACAGCTACGAGTCGGAGAAATGTGAGGCTCGTCAGAGAAAGAATTCGAAGGAACGCCAGGAGATCGATGCGCCAGATGGCGAAAGACGTTGGAGTAAGCGCGAGGTCAATGAGGAGGATTGTCAGAAGTAAGCTAAGGAAGTTCCCCTATCGCTTGCAGAAATGCCAACTCCTGACGGACATTATGAAGAAAAGGAGATTGGAGAGATGCAAGAAGTTGCTGCAGCGATTCACGGTGGCACGCGCCCGAGACATCGTTTTCAGTGATGAAAAGATTTTTACTCTGAATCCAGCGCGTGTGGAGAGGCGCGAGATTGAGAGGATTATTGCAGGATCACTTGCTGATGCTACCACCAAGGCAAGACTCCAGGAAAGAGCGAAACACCCCCAGTCCATTCTTGTTTGGGGAGGAGTCACCTCTACGGGGAAGACCCCACTTGTTTTCGTTGAAGCTGGTGTAAAAATCAACGCAGAGGTTTACAAAAATATCCTGGAGGAAGTTCTCAAGCCGTGGGCCAACTCCCATTTCGGAGAAGCCTACTGGTGCTTCCAGCAGGATTCTGGCAGGTGCCGCACGACAAATCAAGGGAGAGCTTCGCAGGGGGGAGTGGAGTGCGCCGAGCACCTGCCCGACTTCATCAGACACGACGAATGGCCCTCCAGTTCTCCTGATCTAAACCCGATGGATTACTCTGTGTGGTCCATCTTGGAGAGCAAAGCGTGTTCTACCAGACATCCAAACTTGGACTCTCTTAAGGCGGCGCTTTCAAAATCTTGGGACGAAATCGATGACCAGTACCTGCGTGCCACATGCGAAGCATTTGTCGAACGTCTGAAGGACTGTGTGAAGGCTAAAGGAGATCATTTTGAGAAGCATTAACATTTTTTTTGTATTGTCATGTTTGTAGTAAATAATATTGATAATTAGAATTGATTTGTGAGAATTATTGTCAAAATGCCATTGAAAATTTAGTGCACCAGTAATTTTGCCCCACCCTGTATAGGCTTTAATTTCACGCGCAAGCACATGCAAATGCAAAAAAGTGATAATCGGAAAAAAAAATCCGAGCATGGAGGGGAACCGAACCAACAACTTCGAACAAACCGTGCCAACCAGAGTCCATCACGCTATCCACTCGACCATCCGACCACCGCTGTACGTCGAATGTCAACGACTCTGATGAAACTTCCTTGTGCTTTTGAGCACTTATTATATACAATTTTTGGTATTGGCTTTATTCCACGCTGTTTTCAACGTTCAGGTGAAGAAAACCTTCTATTGTGCGTCCACTTAACATACGAGTGATATAAACCACGTTGAAGGTGTGAAAACTCCGATTTCTGAAGAAAAATTTTTCACTCCTTTTTTGGCATTCAGAGGGCCGCTCAGAAAAAATGGAGCCTAGTTTTGTACTCCATGCATGTGCCCCTTTATCATGCAAAAAACCGTTTTCAAAAAGGGCTCCATGTCCTGAAAGACCTTCCTGGTCGGACCCTTCTTGATCAAAAAAACTTTTTCACTCCTTTTTTGGTATTTAGAGGGCCGCTCAAAAAAATAGAGCCTAGTTTTGTACGCCATGTGTACGCCTTCTTGATCACGTCTCTTCCACCTCTTCTTTGGGGCTCCTCGCGGTCGCTTGCCTTGCACTTCGAAGTCCATCGCTTTCTTATCGGATGATCCTGTGGCCTCCTTAGCACGTGCCCATACCATCGCAGACGCTGTTCTCGCACCTTCAGCTGGACAGGGGCAGTCTGCATGACCGCTCTGACATCCTCGTTTCTGACCCTGTCCAGCCGCGTCCAGCAGGCCCACCTCAGCATCCTCATCTCAGCGGAGTGAAGCTGCCTTTCGTGGTTCTTGTTCAGGGGCCAGCACTCGCTGCCGTATAGCATCGCAGGCCTTACCACTGTCCGGTACACCTTCCCTTTGAGCGTTCTGGAGCACCTTCGATCGCAGAGGATTCCAGTGGACTCCCTCCATTTCATCCATGCAGCGTTGACCCGAGCCTTCACCGCCTGATCCACACCACCGTCGGCTGCCAGATCGCTTCCAAGGTATCGGAAGTG
>MU888660.1:0-13603 GCA_036418205.1 Ostertagia ostertagi
AGCAGATGGAGCGCCAGTGAGAACCCATTTTGGAGCAAGGTACGCACCTCAACGGCACGCAGCAATGTCAAAGACAGACTTAATGTCCGAAACAACGTCTCACGCACTAACAAGATCCACGCTTCCCAAGAATTGGTGACCGCTGGGTGAAATAGTACTTAAGGCGAGCCTTGTACAGATGGCAAATGCTGATTTGAATATTGGCTTAACGTCCCGTGAACGTAGAAAAACCACTCAAAAGCTTCCGGGATTCTCAATGAACCCAGTGCTTATGCATTTCATCCCTTTTCACACAATGCCTAGCAATACAGCCTTAATCACTGAAAGGGGTCTGATCCAGTGAGGGAGGGGGGGGGGGGGCAGCATGAGATACTCATTGAAAGGGTCTCATCCAGGGGCGGCATCCTATCCTTCCCCCCAGCTAGGGGAAGGGAGATCCCTTTGAGTTTTTGTTTTCCAACGGTATAGTTTCCTTACTTTTAGCACATAGTTGCTTTTACACACATTACAAGTAGGCCATTTCTCAGGACAATTTCGACTGGGAAAATAAAGAAAATTTGAAGGGATATTTTCTTCCCTAGCCTGGGGAAGGATTGGATAGGGCCCCAGTGAGGGAAGGGAAGCGCATGGGGTGCAACAGTTGGATTTCCAAATCTTGGAAGGAAGGAAATTCTCGGGGCGTGGACCAATTCGCTTCAGATTTTACACCCACCACAGAGCTTCGTTACCGTGCGAAATACTACTTAAGGCAATTCAGGCAGTCTCACTACATGCCCTTTACTCGATGAGACCCCAATGAAGCAGAGTTTTTTTTTGCCTTCTTGGGAGCGAAATACGTAATTCCCAGCATGCAATTATTAGGAATAATCGATTTTCTTCCTGCATGTGAAAATTCAAAGCCACATTTGCAAAAGAATCCAGGGAAACGTTGCTGCAAAAGAACCCATTATAACAAGCTTGAAGGTATGCTTTGAAACGTTTCTGCAAATCATATAAAAGAAGCCTACGAGTTTGGAACGTGCTCAATGGTGTTCTATGAAAATCTCAAAAGAATTCATACAAGCACAGGCTGTCCTAATAAAAGGAATACGAATAGAAAACCAAACAATCAAGCATTATTAGGAAAGAACGCAGCAATAAGCCCTACATGAAAGGACTAAAAAGATCGTGCTATCGTTGAGACTAAAGGGCTAAGACTGACGCGTAGGAAACGGCCCGGACACCCCGAACACGGCCAAATCGATACGATCAAGGTTCTGTTTGCACAAAAAACGTGAAGCACGGCTTGGTTGCTGCAAATGTGAAAGAATTGCAAATTTTTCGCAGCACAAAAAATAGAAACAATTGAAACGTTCGACAATTTCAGTTCAATTAACACCAGCGCGAATGAGACAATTGCGCGAATATTAAAAAAAAAAAAAAAGTCCACAAAAATTAGCAATCATTTACCGTACAAACATTGGGGGCGGTACTAATAGTTACTGGTAGTACCTGTAGACATCACAATAATATTTCGTCAAACAGTAGAGACTTAGCGTGAAAACGGAAGCGGGTACGGACTTCCTATATTCAAGGTGATGCGCGTGAAGGGGAAACTACATTGTGTGTAATGTGCGTTGTGTCCCAATCACACGACCAACACGCTCGAGGGATGCATCGACGTAAGCAAACCAGCCCTTTTGGCGCTTCGGCTGGGACCGTATGCTGAATGTTGGGGAGGGGATGGAGTCCCCGACGGTGGACGGACCACTTCAACTCGGTCCTTAGAACCGCCACAATTTGGTGCTTACCTCAGAACTAAGCCTTAAAGAGAGGACGGGTCCGTCCCCTCTCCAAGGCTTAGTCCTGGGGTGAGCAAACCAGCCCTTCTGGCGGAGCTGCTGGACCAGCTGCACCACTTGCGTCAGTACTCTCCTATCGTACCAACCGAGTTGAAGTAAACCGTCGACCGTTGGGGACCCCATCCCCTCCCCAACATTCAGCATACGGTCCCAGCCGAAACGCCAAAAGGGCTGGTTTGCTTACCTCATGTCAGTACTGCCCATTACGTACGTCAAGATTACGGTGAGCCCCAGCTTATTCTTGATGGCTAAGCTTAAGCTCAAGCCAAAGAGGGCGACCTCGAGGTTTGGCGAGTCATTTCCCGTTCCCTTCTTAGGCTCTTTTCTGCTTCATATGTGCGAGTAGTATAGTCTTGACGGGGCATGGCAGACTGCCCTCTTCCTCTTAAAGCTTGTTGCAGTATAGGAAAAACACCAGTAAGGCGCAATGTGGCTCGGGGTGGGGGTACGGGCAGTCCGCGGCGCGTGCGGCAGCAGGAAATTCGTGAGCCAGGGGAAATGTAGCCAATTTCAGAGGGTGGTCGGTGGTAGAGGGCGTATGCAGTGAGAGGCTTGAATGTTCGCGGTTTACACTACTTCGCTAAGCCGCGGCGGCGATGGCGACCCCCCCCCCTCTCGATGCACATATGCAGACACAGTAGTGACATAGCAAATCCTAGGCGGATAGTATGCCATAAAAACACTGCAGAAGTTATTCTACCGATAGACTGGATCAGTCGTCAATTGAAGAGTTGTCCGTGACCACACCGGAACATATGCTTTGGAATTTCCATTTTTGCAGGAGAGGAAAAATCACTCGAGCGTGAAACCATTCACCTCTCTTTAACCCCCGGGGAGCTTCTTCAATGCGCAGTAGGATTATCTTCAGGCTCTACGATTGCTCACCACTGCTCCAATATACTGCAATGAGCATCCGGTGGCTTCTGCCGCGCTCTATGTATGTGCTTAGCGTCGCGGTATGAAAACGTCGGAGCAAACCCAGAAACGAGCGTTCCTAGTAGCGTGGGCAAACTGTGCCAGCATTTACACAGTGTTTCCAATTGTAGCAATGATTGTTTTCCACCCAGCCATGGAAATTTCGAAACTAATGCTGACAGACAGCTGATGAAGTTGTGAGATAAGCAGTGTTTTTGCCCGTCCCCCATGATGGTAAGAGGAAAAGACGATTATTTGCAAATCTCCGTAAATGCAGAGATCTTCAATGCCATCGTCGCAGAGAGAGAGTTCTTAGTGGCATTAATAGGTCTCTCTGGGATGCGCCACGCGTTCGATTTCAGGGACACTTCTAATGTGAGTCAGGCAACGAAAGTCTCTAGGCTGTCTTTACATCTCTTTCTGACCCAGTGGACTAATCGTAAGCTGGCATATCTTAATTTATTCCGATACTAAAGATCCGCATTACTCGCTAGAGGTTAAGCAAGGCGGAATAAAGAAAGTTTTCAGTTGACTAATTTCTTTCTGAGATGCGCCATTCATTTGGCTTCCATCCAAAATTGTAGTTTCGAGTGCGTGCTCGGTTCATACAACAGCTTGTAGGCACAAACTAGTAGATGTAAAAAATATTTTTTTTCGTATGAGTCAATTATCTATTTTTGCCCCTGGCGAAGGCAAGGTTAAGCCAGTGTTTGACTTATCGTTAGCGAATCCGTGGATTCGCTAGGAAGTGGTCGTTCCGCCAGAAATTTGTGGGGTTTGAGCGATGTTCCACGCAGTCAGCGACTGAATTCATCGTTGGAACTATTATGGGCATCCCGCGTACCTCTCGGATGGCAAGCAAAACGCCCAGTCGCCAGCGAATCCACGGATCACCAAAGTCTGACACGGGCCTAACCCTGCATTCACCGGGCCAGCAAAAATAGGTAAGAGTACGAAAATAACCCAATAAAGGGAGATTCGCAAATTGATTGGGTGTTTATAGGATCAAACTGGAGTTAGGTAGCGCAATGGTTAAAGATCACGCATTGTGCTAACACCATCCGAAGGATCGAATTATGCCTGTGCCGTTCGGTTCTTATCCCTTCGAGACCTTCTGAAAAGATCCAAACACGGCTGTGGTAAAAATAGCTAGTATGAATTTCGGCTCTCTCCAAAGTCACTGACTAATAGGCTTTCAAATAAGCATGCAATGGCGAAGTTAATTCGAAGACACGGCGCAGCCAGCTTTATAGACTGGGGTCTGAAAACTGCTGAACTAGCCCTAAACGAGTGCCGTCAGAAGAGTTTCGGAAACTAGGCATTCAGGAATGCTTCTTAGAATAACTTGATAGAGGTTCCCAATGCAGTGAATGAAGTGCACAAGAACTCCAAGCGGAAATGAAACCAATTTGCCACGGATGTGCAAAAAAGCGCACTTTCTGCATTTGCAGACGCAGTGTGAGCGTTCAAAAGGCAGCAGCATGGCTAAGGAGATTTCTGTGATAGTTTTCGTCCGCAGAAAAACAAGTCATTAGGAAGCCTGTAAACAGCAACAACATGGATTATTTAAAGCAGTGAGCCATGTGCCTAGCAACGGCTCGAACAAACTCGTCCTTAGGGATGTGGAAGGTGGAGTCTGGGGCAAAAGCGTTCCGCCGGTAAACGAGGAACATCGCCCTCGAATGAGGTTGAGGTTCTCAGTCGATCACGAATGCAGGTTAGAGGAGCGAGGTAGCACCGGGCGGTGTGGCCTTTCAAGGACCGAGGCAAACACCGTAAATGGACACGAGACGCTGGGCGGCGGAAATCTCTCCGATATTCTCAGAGACGGACTCAAGCGGAAACACAGATTGAGCGGTTGAAATCAAGCATGAAAGAGCAAAAATCGAGTGAACAGCGTGAAAATGCGATATTTCAAGAGTGTAAAAATAGCGCCGCAATGTTCTCCGCTTTTATCTCCGTATCTGGAGTTTCTCGAAGAATTCCTTTAAAATATTACTGACACGCGGGGATATTCAGCAAGATATCAGGAATGTAAGAAACCTCAGAGACAGTGAAATGAAGGACTGCTACATAGAAGCTTATTTGAAGCGCAGTGGATCGTGAATGCGCTGTACAGCAGTGTGTGATTGTCAGGTCCAAATGTCAATGATTCGGCAAAATTTTCATCTACTCTTTGGAAGGGTCAGGCATATTTCTACTTAGAATAAAGTTGAATTAGAACGACTATTGGATCAAAGCTGATGACCTAGAGACCAAATTAGCGCTTTCAAATGCACATACGATTCTGGAAGGTAGCGAATGCATGGCGCATACCAAAATTGATGTTTGTTATTGGATATCCGTTTTATTTTCTTTAGTGAGAAGATTGTAGGACCAACCAGTGAAATGTGGAAAGATAGTATTGAAGAGCGGCACGTGGTAGCTAGAAGACTCGAGGCCAAGCCCCTTAATCTTAAGTGGTTGAAGTTCGCAGACTGTACAAAAGCTCTATCGCGTTCAATGATTGAGAGTCAGGGAACTCGAAGTAGGGATTTAAAAACTAAGAACAATGCCAAAACACTAGCTGGAGCAAAATATTTAATCCAAAGAATATGGGATTCATAAAGGATAAAGCATTTGCCGTTGATCAATCCCTTTTTGGGATGCGGCACGCATTCTACTTCCATTTGTACATTCGCAGTGGCGTTTGAATGCGATGTGGCCTATACAATGACTTGCGGGGGCCAGATGTTCAAAGTCAGTGTTTTTATCCTCCCAGACAAGTCTGGTACCAATTAACCGACCCCGGAGGGATGGAAGGCTTGGTTGGCCCGGGCGACTCACGACCCAGGATTTGATCCCCGGACCGCTCGCGTGGTAAGCGTGCCACTTGCCACTACACCACTTCCGCCCCCAGTAGGTCAAAAGAAAGGATTCGTAGTGAGGATTAGAGTGAGGTAGAGAAAATTCTGTATAGAACCAACTGAAATTTTGATCTATTTTTAATTACTTTTAATCCTACCTCGACCAAAATCTGCCCCTCTATTTGGTTACCGAGAGTGCCCTGGGTTTACATACATAATTACAAGAAGATCTCCGTGGCTTAGTATGGGGGGGGCGGAAGAAAATTCAACTCAACAGCGTTGATCGTCTTGGCGGACAGTGATGCGAAGTTTTGGCGCACGATGCAAATTCGGAATGTGTGCATCCTTGTCGGGTGAAACAATTCATCGGGACCGCCGTCAGAGTGTGAAGGGAGGTGAGGAATCCATTAGGCGATTCACTTGGAAAGCACGTAAGTCGTACTGGTGGGAGCCTCATTGTAAGCTTCTCTATTATTTGTTCTGGTAGAACGTTTATGCAGCCTTCCTGAAGTTATGTTCAGAGGTTCTGGAAGTAATCAGAAATGCTATATATTAGAAGCCGTATTCCATTCCATTCGATATAATGCCAAATAAAATTATAAGGTATCAATAACAGCGGGCGATGACAACAGATGGTTAAAGTGCGCCATGCGCTCACTCTCCGGGCCATGTGTTATAAGAGTAGTGAGTTGGCTTTTCGTCAAAACGTCCAACAGGTGGATAATATTGACAACGTCAGAGAAATATATATATATATTACATATAGATATTTCGAAGTACGGTAAAAGGGAGCAGACAGTTTTTATGCGTACGTCATGGCTATTCAGGTGACGTTCACCGTCGCCGTGGTGGTGAAGATACAGTAGTCAGGAAGGAAGCAAGGAAAATTCATGGACGTGACCAACGCGAAGAAAAACACGACTATTCGGCTGCATCGAATACAAACGAATGGCGAGGAAATTTCAAAGGAAAAATGACCAAAAAACCAACGAAACGGCAGGAATGGCTGGCTGTCTAGTAGAAAAAAAAGGGGAAAAGAAATAAATCCAGAGAGTTTGGAAAAAAAGCGTCTGGTTCTGCCTATTCATAAAAAATCGCTTACTCTGGGGAAGATGACACGAAAGTTCAGAAAAAAGTGCCATGCTCTAGCCAATTCAGTCCTAAAATACAAATTTTGAAGGAAATTGTCAGAGTTTCCAAGCGGCACACTCCGTTACTCTCATAAGGTACATGCGTAATCTTGTCGTGGAGATACTGAATTTGCATTTTACAAGTTCAATTTGCATGTTTAGCGAGCCACGAGGAGGCTGTTACATTCACGGATTCCGTTCCACCTGCATTGTGAAGCTCAGAACGACCCCACGCAGGGGTCAACCATCCATTGCCCACTCCAAATCGTACAAACTTTGAGTTCCGGGGCAGGGGTTTGATAGGACACAACCGACATCACCTTCACCATCATGGCCTGTTCGGTAGGTATGTAATTCCGGGGACAAAGTTGAAACCTCAATCTCTGCCTAGTTTTATTCTATCAAACGACTGGGTTCAAGGGAGGAGGAGTAGGTGGGGGGGGGAGAGGAAGTCAGAAAGAAAGCGCATGCCAATTTGCCAATTCCCGCTAGAACGACAAGTAATTTTGCATACTTCCCGCTTCTTTCGTGAAGTTTTCGCCGTTTGTCAAAATCGTAACTCGTCAAAAAGGAAAAAAATCGAACGAAACTCGGTGAAACTCTACCACCCGCCACCATGACCCCTTGAACTTCTGCCCCCTTTCCAACCTTTTAACCTTCACCTACCTGAAATACGACCCCCTCCCTACAGTGCCTCGAAGTGAAGCGGCTAAAAGGACCCTATTCTTGGTATTTTCGTCGGCATCTTTGCTCTCCAGCAAAACATACACCTTCACAGCACAATATTTATACCTGACTTGCCATATCTCGCTTGTTATCGTGAAAATGAGTTCATGTGGCACAAACCCGTGAACAGGCTCCACCTTTTGGAACGGGTTCCGTCTGTCAAACAGTGATAAACATTGATTTTTATACGATCTCTTCAATGCGGGCATACTCTTATTTCGATTTTTTTCTGGAAATTTGTGAGGTAAACCCTCGAAAACGAGAAACGACTCCCTTGCCCCCACCTTCTACCGCGACGACCTCTCTAGAAACCATAACGCAACCCCTTCCCTTTTCCACCACATGCAAAAAAGCAGCAGTACTACGTCTGCTAAACCAGAACCTTGGGATAAACGTGGCACAACGGACGGTTAACCGTGTTCGGAGAGAGTGGTGAAATCTGGGTGAAATTTCGGATCCAGGTAATATCCCCACTATGTGTGTATAATATAAGAAAAAGGCGTGGCTCGCAGTTTTTCTTCGGATTCGCAGAAAAGGTAATGAAAGCACCAAGAAGCTCCAGAAAAGTTCGTAGGCAAAGCAAATGCCTTTGAGCTTCGATATGTAGAAACATGCCAACATTCAATCGGAATGCTTTATATTCGGCGAAAAATTCGATTTACAATTTTATTACGTGCGATTTTTTCAGGTGACTACCGTACCTAATTTTGTTCACCATGAAAAAGGATGCAGTAACGAGCAGCAGGAAATTGTATATGCCTTCTGAAATAAGTTTTTTTTAGCAAAAAAAAAACTTGGCGGTGCGACGTCAAACATGGAGTTCAAAGTCTTGGAGATGAAAAATACGGTGTTGAGTTGAGTTGAGCTAAGTGTGAGCCACAACTTTGAGCTTTAACCTTGAAGTTGCACAGTGCCTCTGCTGAAATACACCAGCTTAATTTGAAATTGGTACCGTTACATGCCTAATACCCTTAGCAATGTTTGTTTTGCGAATGTAGCTAAATTTCATAGTAATAATATGGTAAAGGATAAAGGATAAAGCATTTGCCGTTGATCAATCCCTTTTGGGATGCGGCACGCATTCTACTTCCATTTGTACATTCGTAGTGGCGTTTGAATGCGATGTGGCCTATACAATGACTTGCGGGGGCCAGATGTCCAAGTCAGACAAGTCTGGTACCAATTAACCGACCCCGGAGAGGATGGAAGGCTTGGTTAGCCTGGGCGAAGCACGATACCGGCTATTCGATCCCTGGACCCGCACAGTATTGTAAAAGCATACACTTCCACTTACACCATGTATTAAAATAATATTATAATCGAAGTCGAAGTTTGAAGTTTAGTGCATTAATTAGAGTAATCTCAGAACGTGGTATATTAAACAAGGTAATGTAAATAAAAGTAATCAAAACAAGTTAGTGTTACAAGAATGGAGGTAACGCGAGGAATTGAGATGTTCTTGACTAGTATGTAGGGTTTGTTCCAGTTAAAACAAATTACGCATAAGTCCAGCTCCTTCTGAATAAATTTTGCTTCATTATTTTATTAAATTATTCTAAAAAATATCGAAATAGTAATAGCAGAATTAATCAAAAGTGAGAATAAAACGCAGAAATTCAGCTAAACTCAAACCAATGGCTAAACGTTTCGAGGTGTTTTTCACTACCGTAGTCGGCCGAAATTTAGCAGAACTGCGCTGCAGAACTGCAGTTGACATGTCGGCGGAACAGCGCCGTCATTTCGAGCAGTTCAGCTTAGCCGGCTGTAATTGCTGAGTGGCCAGGAAGTCGACACTGAAAAACTCCAAAAATAATTACAAATTATTATCGTTCTAAATTTTCAACTGCGATCATGAGCACTTGGTATTAACGACCAAAAGAAAATAATAAACAACAGAATAAAGAAAAGGAACGATCGAGAGAAACAATGAAAAGCAAGGGTGTTGGAGGAAATGAAGGAGGATAGAAAATGTAATGGTTGAATGATTTGACACAAAACAAGTAGTCATTTTGAAACACCACTATGACCGGATGAAATAATTATACCTCTTGTAATTTATCAATTCCATCCTGGATGCGCCGCGCGTTCGACCCCGATTCGAAAATGTGGTTGCATTTGAATGCGTATTTGGCGGAAAAAATGATTTGGGCCAGTCGATATTCATAATACTTGGTCCGCCCTTACAAACGGTAGGGGTGTTACTCGGTCGACCTCAGACGGATGGAAGCTGGGTCAGTCACCCTCTGAACACCGAGAGGAGTCGTATTTGTGGTTTACAGAAGGGGCCTTTCGTGGTATAAATGTATTTTTTGAAAGGGGCGGAATTTTTACTCACATCGGAATTTTCTTCCGATGCAAGCAAAATTTTTGGCAAAATTGGAAAAATTATTCATTTATTTGGAATATCAGGAAACTCAACCAAAGATCCGAAAGGTCGTAAAATTTTTGTCGTTTCAGCGAGAAGATAAATATTCATTTACTCGCAACATGTGTTTGAAGAATGGCTACGAGGTATGACCAACTTTGCCGTTTTACCGTAATCCGGCTGAGGCATTTTCGTCATGAGAGACCCTGCTTCCTTGCCAATGTAGCCAAGTGAGATTCACAGAATGAAGTGCGCAGGCTCAGCAGCACAACCATGAAGGGGTCGACTAAAGACAGCGTCAAGTAGGGGCGTAATTGAAAGATTAGATGTACTTAAAGTCAATTAACTCCCTATCACCCCTATTTCTCTAGATGAGTACAACAGGCAATATCTGCTGCGTAATGAAATTGAGGAAACTGCGAACGAAAAAATGCGATAGCCTAAAAATAGTCAAATAAAGGGCGGCGTTGGTTATGCGAGTAAAGTAGTAGTATTTCAAGTAAAAGGAGCAGGGCGTCCGCCACCACTATCCTTATTATTTGTATAATACACCATTTAATTACAACTATATCTATAAAAGGTTAATATGTTTTTCGTTGTCGGTAAATCCCTGAGAAATGGAATGAAGCTTGTTTGTTAACCATAAGGGCTATAATATAAGTGCAGTGGTTAGTAGTTAAAGGCAAAGATTCAGGATTGAATTATGAGTTAATTCCACTTAAATGTGAAAGTAGGGGTAGGTAGTGGACCGCCAGTGCAGAAAAGAGAAAAAGAAATCGTGAAATGCTTAGGAAATACGAGCCATTTCCTCTACGGTGCGGAGAAGTTCAAAAGGCCGGCAGGGAGATGAGAGATAATGTGAGCGCGGAGAGCGCTAGAGAAGTCTAAGTAGAGAGAGCATAGCAGATCAACATTCCGACGCAGTCAAGATATCGAGCGGTGGGCGGAGCGTGTCGCAGCAGGTGGAGCGTGTCCAAAGTTCTTAGAGCCTAGCGTCTAAATAACGGTTTTCGAAGTAGGGAAGTGACGCGACCCATACACGCCTTCTAGCACCCGTAAAGGCTATGAACGATCTGAAGCGCGACCTTGCCTTTGTGGATCCCGTGTGGCGAGCTAAGGGGCTTGCTTCATTAAAAAGCGATTTTCATCAAGCCAAAGGAACATTCCCTTTAGTAATTAAGGTGCAAGTACGAACTAGATCTCTGCGTAAATTAGAAAACTACAAATTTTTTCACGGAGCCATTTTGCAGGAGCCACGCCCCTTGTACTCAATTCCCCGTATCCTTTGCGTAAGATTGCCTAAGCGTGCTTCTATATCTGCACGCCTTCCAACAGGCCCACAATCCTGAATACTCCGATCGAAGCAACTGAACAATGATGAACTTTTTGCTATTCTAAACCTTAAAATATCTTAGGGTCAGAAAAGAGCCAGCCTATGTCTCAAGAGAAAACGGAGAATTTTTCGATGTTGGGGAATACCACCTGGTCGCTCATCTGTTTGCAAATCATGAAGACGTCGCAATATCGCTTTTATCGCCGACAGGGTGGTTTTGTAAAGAAATAAGCAGATAAGGTGATTCGAGAAGCAAATTCCATAGCGCAACGTCGCGTCATTCTTAAGGCGTATAAGCAAGCCTCGTAACTCATCTATCACAAGTTGGTGCACCAGCTCGCACTCACTACTGTAGGCCATGAAACGAACGCTCAAAACGCCTCATTGCGGCAAAAACGAAAAAAATAAAGAATCAAGAATAAAAAAACAGATCGAGCCAAAATCGAATAAACAAAAATTTCTTGCACTAAATCTAGAACGCTAAAAAGAAACGTCCATTGTTTTGTGACAAAGATGGCGGAGTGTCGAATCTTGCCAAGTATTCCCTTGCGAGGCTGACTTCGACTCAAACTGTTTTCGGCAAATGATTTTGGCTCACCGCCCGCCTCTCAAAAATTCCAACTCAACATGGCATTTTTTCTACGAGCATGTGGAAAATGACTAACAGGACATGGTTCTAAATGAGGGCAATATGGTCGCAATGCAGCTCAGCATCTACCTATTTTTTTTAAGTACATATTATCCACTATGTAATGTATGGAAACAGGACCATCCGGTAAGGGAAACAATGAACTTCGAAGAGCAGTGCAATCGATCGTGAGGGGATCAAAGAAGAGTTGGAGGGATGTCATCAAGAAGGACTTGAACGAAGCAATGGCCACGCAGAAATGCGCTGACCAGAACAAGTGCAGACGACTGATAAAAGAAAGCCTACCCGCCGGACCAATGGGCTTTGGGAGAAGCAAGAAACAAGTAAATATAATTTGACGAAAGCGAATCGAATTCCATAGAGCATTTCTTAGTCATTCTTTTTTTTTCAGATTTGAAAAATTCCATGCGACAAAAATAATTTGGCGCTTCGACATAACAGTAGATGAAATACTTGTTATTGAAAAAGATTGGAAAAAAAATATTAAGTCGGGAGCAGCAAGTGATTAATAGCGGGGCGCTTATTACGATTCGTCATTCATTCAAACTCGTCAAAGCATTTCAATGTTTATTGTATAGCCCAAAAACATATGTATTTTCATGAGGAAGGAATGCGTACGTAACGGTCTTGCCTGTTGTCCTGCGCAAGCTCTTGTTATCAAGAAATCATCAAAGAGGAATGGAGACTTGGTTGGTATGGGGTGAATCCAACCTTACAGAATGTGTGAGGACCACCTCCGAAGCCACTTTCACTTTGGGTCTAATTTACTTGAGAAATTTAGGCTAAAAATTAAAAATTTTACTGCACTGCAAAATGATAGGCTTTTTTTAGACGCGTGCAGAGGTAAAGTTTGTGATCTACCACGATACGAAAAGCAATACGGTAAAAATACCAGCGAATCGTGGAAAAATCGTGATTCCTTAGTATTTTACTCCTATTGGATTTTTCTACTGAGGTACTCTCCATCCACCGAGCAACAAAGAATAAAGCATTTAGCGTTGCACAATCTCCTGGGATGCGCTGCGCATTCTACTTCCGTCCTGGATCAGGATGGCATATTGAGTTCAATGATTCGCGAAGCCCAATCGATGTAAGTTTTTTGTTCCCCTACAAGTCGACAAATTGGGCAGCAACTAGCCGACTTAAAAATAGTGAAGGCTTGGTTAGCTGGACGTAGCACGAACCAGGACCCCAAAGCTGTGCGGTAGTAAGCAGCGCCACTTATCAGTACACCACTTTCAACATCTTTCGAAGCGGGAATTAGAAATGAGACACAGCAAAATTGCTTTTCTGCAGTACGCCACGAATCCGACTTCAATTTAGGATCGTGGTAACCTTTGGATGCGATTGCTGAACTCACTGCTTTGTGGGAGACAGCCATTTTCAACCCGATATACTAATATTGTGATATAAAGTGACCAAGGAGAGGAGGAATGCGTAAATGACTTGGACGGGATTGTACCCTGGACGAAATTTACGGCACGCTCACTTACCCACTCTAAATCACCCTGGGTAGTGCTGAATTACGATTAAAGGTGCTTATGCTAGCGCTTTTCATAAAATACCATGGTTTCCCCTTTCTGGAGAAAACATTCAAAAATAGAAGCGATTTGTAAACGGAAGACGGCAAGAAAAGCGAGATGTGATGGAATATTGTGAACGGTTTTTTATGTTCACTTACTCTCTTTCGATTTTATTCCATAAAATTCCATGAAAAAAAAACCTCTGAGTGATTCCCCTCTTTCAAAGGATACTTAGGATTTTGAGGAATTTTTATGTTAATTTTCTATTTATTTAT
>MU888662.1:0-16162 GCA_036418205.1 Ostertagia ostertagi
TCACTGAGGGTTAGTGACAGAAAGGTGGCCACAAAGTCGATCGTTTTCAATACGACTCATCAAAAAACGGACTACCAATTTGCAGTCGGCAGCTTCAGAATGCGCCGCAATCCTATTCAACTTTCCTTACTTTTACTTCCATGCTCAAACATTGTTTTCTATGTGTGGTCCCACACAGAAGAGCTGGTGAAATGGTGAAGAAGTGGTGTGATGGCGAGTGGCGTGAAATCCTCCGCGCAAGGTGCTGGGGTCAACCTTGGATCTTGCCAGTATCAACCGAGCCTTTCATCGTTCGTAAGTGATGCCAGCATGGCCTCGTAGAGAGGCAGCACAAATGCATACATCGGCCTTCATCCCCTCCCATTCCCCCATTCTCGCCTCCCCACCAGCCCCCATCCCGTTCCTCCCCGGAAGGTCCTGCACAGCCGAATTCATACGAAATTTGATAGCAAATTAAGTGCAGTGATTAGAAAGCGCCTTTAGGCATTACACAACCCATACAAGTTACTTTTCCCCCTAAGCGGTCACCTCTCCCATCTTTATTCAGTCTACTGGTTTCTATTGCATTTTGTCGGCCCACAGATGTGCTCCTGGGAATGAAATTCGTCTCCTAATAATTCAAGAATTAGCACGCTGTTCGGTAGAGTTATGGGACACTGCTCATCCCTAGTGGATAATCCGAATCAAGCACATCGCTAGAGGTTGATGATGGCAGTGTGAATCAACTTAGCTGATGAATTTTGCACGTGTGGTTATTTCTGAGTACCACTTTAATTCCCTCAGATTGATAACAAGAAATGATCCGGTGGCGGGAACCGCGAAAATTATGTACATTTTCGACACAATCTGGGTAGGATATGCCCTGAAGGATACGGTAATAAAAGTGCGGAAATCGGGTGGTGATTTAATAATTCTGCGGAAATGACGCGGGTACCTACTGATTGACCACCCACGCGAAGGCATACACGTTGTAACCCAAGCTTTTTGACGAGTGCAGAGTAAGAGTAATGCAGAAAACACCAAGAACTAGGCGTTATTCGATAGCTTTCTGGGATACGCCACGCACTCCAGTTTCATGCAGAACCGTAGTTGCATTTTAAGGCAATGTGACCTACACAACAAATTTGGAGCCACAAGAGTGCAGCTAGTGTGAGAGTGAGTGTTTTCCCCTTCCATTCCACTGTTTCAGGAAATATGAAGCGCGGTTGGTCCGAGCGGAATTCTAACCCATTCTAAACGCCACAAGAGAGAGTTTAGAACCTGATTGAGTCGAGATAGTGAACGCTCGTTTCTACTCACTAACCCCATTTTGATCAAAGAAGGTAATCTGGACAAAAGTTCTCCTCAAGATGCCCTAATAGCCATGCCAGACTTTGCGACGAGCAAGTTGCTAACGCGTCTGCGGTCGCGTCAAAGCGTCCAGACGATTGCGTCCGACGTGACCACGGACGCTAGCGATCGCTAGCATTTGCCATTCAGTTGGTTGTTGTCCGCATATATTCTTTTCCGTTTTGCCTTAACATCGGTTTTGGGAACCCAGGTTCCAATCGCTGACACTTAAAACACATGGAAATTCTTTCATTGCGCCCCAATGCATCGATAGGGGCAACCCTCGAAAACGTGGGAGAAAGTTCAAAGGTGCCCCAACTCCCATAACGATCAAAAATCGGGAACTTTATTCGGGGACCAAAGATGACCTAAAGTCATGTCACGCTATCTTGTGATAACCGTTGCAATGGAACGGCCACTAATACCCTAAGAGAGTTCAAAGAACTCCCGGAGACGCACTGTACAAGTCATTCAATCTGCTCCAGTAAGTGCGAGCACAGCCTCGGGGGTAATCGAGGTCCCGATAGAGGTGGAATTAATTATTGAGACACGTGGACTTTCGGGCAGAAGAAGTTGGTGGGTCCCGAAACACCGGGACGAATCACCATCGCATTCAAGGTGTTCACACTCTCTCCACCCTCATTCATGACAGTTGACGGCGCTTCAAAACTTTTTTTCTTATGTATTAGAGCCTCCAATCCCAGACTGCCAATGATAACTCTTCCCTTCCTGCCCCGTCAGACGGGGAGAAGTCGGGTCTAGCGAAAAGGTTTGACCTGTCGCATGAAAAGCGAGATGACCGTCCTTTGTAGCAGCCTTTGAGGTTTCTTTCGCTAACAAGGCGGCGCCATTTTCCCTTTTTCGTACGTTAGACCACGCAAGTCGCAAGTTCCTTTCTAAAGTGAAATTCCGCACCAAAGGAGCAATTCAGGCCCCAAGAATTGCATATACCTTTAATCGGAGCTTCGCATAACACGTTCACGGCTGTATTCCAACGATAGTTTCCCCATCAAAACGCATTGCATAGTGGCGGTCGGGGACGCACAGATGTCATTCGTAACCAACGCTATCGCAGTCGGCTGAAATTCGCATCATTTCTTACGATTCACAGATTCACAAATTATTCTCGCAACTGATTGAAAATCAGCGCTGAATAGCTCGTTTACAAAGGCGTGAATGATTCATTGAAATCACACAATTGTTGTTCCAGTGTTGCTTGATGTAAATAAAAAGTTGTGAGCTAAAAATATGAAAAAAAAGTAAAATACACAATTGCGATACAATACAGCAATTAAGTAGCTCAACCACACAGAATAATCTAACTTACACCGAACACTCTTTGAACCTCTGCATCCTTCTGTAGCGGAAGAAGTCTAGAAATTTTCGAGCTTATATTGACTTCTCAGAAAATTTTCAGAAGCTTTTACAATTCTGTATGATATGACTTTGAGATCTAGCGAGGACCTTGGTGCTAGGGATGAAATAAATTACAAGCTTGAGCATTTGGCAGTCTGGGACGGCAGTGGCACAATGAACGAATGGCTAGGGGCGCCAAATGGCCGTTGAACGTAGCACAAGATCGAATCGCTTAAGAGCGTTTGAGACAGCAGTCCTACGGGATCTCCGATCCATTGATAGCAGTCTTCAATAGGAGGAACAAGGGTTTCGACTCAAAGGCAAGATTCAGAGTTAAATTGATGAGGTCATCCCATACTCAATGTGGAAGTAGGTGATAAATAGGACCGCCAGTGAGACAAAAGAAAGGAAATCTGAATCAACACAGGTAATATTAGTAAATTTTGTCCCCAGATGCGTGAAAATGTTCAAGACAGCAGGGAATGAGAGAATTGAACGCCCACCAGACGTAGAGAAAGTCCCGATTGGAGATAACACAGCAGATCACACATTGAGACGCAGACAAGAAATCGAATCACGTGGCGACCATTACGTTTTGTGGAGTCTGTCGACCGCCTTAGGCCAGCGTCTAAGCAACGCTTTTTGGACAGCAGGAATTAACCTGCGACCTTGTATCATTAAAAAGCTACGCGCTTTTGCCAACATACAGGGCTCTTAGCGTCTGAGCCGAACTTTGGCCCTTAATCGTTGGCTACTGTTAAAACACTGCGCAGCAAGCTAAGTGGCAAAATGCGCACGCGAAAAGGCACATGATGAGCGATAGATTCCGATTCCCAGCTATATTTTCACTTTCTTTGTATTTTCCAGAGAAAGGAATGGCATAGTAGCAAGCGAGACATTTACCACGCACATGACTCGGGGCGCAAGTCCGTAGGCGAGTCTCGCTGTGGCGAAATCTTTCAGCCCATGGCGATGATGGTACCCACATTTAAGCGGATAAAACCATGACTTTTCTGGTTTCTTTAGGCTGATTTTTTGGTTGCTTTTGTTTGTTTCTGTTGTAGATAAGGTTTTTTGGTTTATTACTCTGCCTCTAAGGCATGCTTTCAAATGCAAATTGGCGTGGAGTTCAAGTTTTTTTGTAGAAACTTCTCTAGACAAATAAAGAGTATAGCTAGAATAGCACTGATGTTCGCATCGTATGGAAAGCAGCGTAGACAATCCACTGCAACAGCAGCGTCTTCAGCATCAAGTTGCTATGTTTCCGTTCTTAACCGACCGTAAGAAAAGGTTTATTGATGATTCGCAAAAATTCGATGGCCAACACTTTTCCGGCTTGTCGCCCAAAATTCCTGGTCAATCTCTGTCGCCCGAGAGATTGAAAGTGTGTGAAGTTGATTCAGTATTCAGTATCCACATTATTACTGACGCCACCAACTCGACGGGGCAGGGGGCTGAATGTCAGTCGGCAAAGATTACGGTTGAATCTGTTCCAATCTCACCTCCACCCCTCGTTTCTTTCAACGCTTTCAAAGATCGTAAGTGATCAGAATCTGACGAATTGAACGTATTGAACCGTTTGTTTGTCGTAACTTTACGAGGCGCTTACAAAGATGATAAGCAGGGAAAAAGCATGCCCTTCCGGATTGTAAATGATAAGCGCTGATCAAAAGATCACGGAGGAATTCGGAGCACTCAGTCAACTGACCGGCCGATATTCCCAACTAATATTTATAGCAGGGGAAACGTTCGATAATATGAGACAATCACAAACGAAGAATCCTTACATAGTTGTGCGTCAATTTCCTTCAGAATGCGCCATGCATATGGATTACTTGGAGTTTTAGTGGCTGCCAAATACCTACTAAGCGTGTACAATTACTTGTATAGAATAGCAGTTCTTTACCAACGGCGCTGTTCGTCAAGGCTAATTTAGAGCTAATAGCACCGAAGTTGCGGGGGTTCCCTGGCCTAGAAGAACTTTCGTAGCATAAAGAATCCTCTATGAGGAGTGCTAAAATCAATGGACCATAAAAGCATTAGAATCCTCTATGAGGAGTGCCAAAATCAATGGACCATAAAAGGATACGAAATGTATGCTGCAGACTACCACAAGGATGATGATTTGTAGTGAAGGATCGTTTCCACCGTGACTGACACTGGGCCCCATGATTTCGAGAAAGCAGCAACATCGAACTGTAGCGGACTTCGCGTTGCCGTCCTACGTGCTACCATTGAAGCTTGATGTGGCTTTGCTAACAACCAGCTCAGGATGATTCTAGAGGAACAAAGACCTTTCTCAGGAGGGATATGGTTTATTCGTTAAACAGCCGCTCATATCCCGCAAAATATAAACCAAGATTTGTTAGAACTCCGCGCGACGTCACATAGTGGCATTGCATAGCCTCAAGACCAGCCAAGGTCTACTTCTCCTTCTGGATTAGTTCAGTGATTTGTTACTACAAAGTATCCGAATGAGTAAGCTCTGACTTATATACCGAATGGCAAAGCATTCCTGAGCAGGCCACCTATGCATTCAAGGGTCACTGCTCTCTACGTTCATCGCTTGCTAGCCACACAAGACTTAAAGGAGAATACCACGTTAAGGTCGGAACCACTTCCGACTTTCGTGTGAAGGGGAGATTTACCCAGTTTGAGGGCAGGCGGTCCCTCAAACTGCGAGTGATCCACGATTTGCAGCCAAGAGTGTGCCTAGCGCGCATAGTAGATCCATGGCCACGTCGCTCGCACCGCGGCAGGTCCACCCTCTCACCGTTGACTTCAACCGTTTAGCAGAGAGAACGTTAGCTTTGAAGAGGGCAGGACCGATGACATTCGCATAGTCAGAAACAGGGTCAAAGAAAGGGTCCCATTTTAGAGGTTTGGGCCATTTCTCGTGATTTCTTCTTTATCCCTGCACTACTGACTACCGTACCTTGATTTCTGATGTACTGCCATTTCGGCGTAAACTTCTTTTTTGAGCCAACAATATCAATTACCACTACAGTACCACCCTTATTAGTGTTCATTTCTACACCCCTAATTTCCTCACTTCGACAACTAGTTCATGGGAAATGATACCGCAACATAACGCGTTCTGGTGACATTGGGAAGCCAAAATGCATAGTTTTCGTGGGAAAAGGCTTTATGTCGTTCTCATTTCATATGACATTTACAACGGTAATTGAAAATTAAAAGCTGATTACTAAAGCAGCTGAGAATCCTGCAACTGACCTACTGGAAATGCGAGGCTAATTGCTGTGCTTTTTCTCCTAGGAATCGGCAATAATATAATATTTTGAAGGTCCGCTCGCCCGTCGTCTTAAATGGATGGTGGTGAATAGCGATTCGGAATAATTCCAGGAAGGCTGCACGTGGTTGCAAGCAAGTGCGATTGCTTATCTCTACAGGCGTGAACCTATCTGGACCGTTCCGCTTATCGACTATCTGAAGCTTCTATTCGGTATTACGTTATCGATATTGCTGAGCATGGAGCGGTCCATGGATCGAATCTCCTTTGTGAACGTTGGACCTCATGCCGTGACAGATAAGGCCCGGGGTATTGTAATTTGGGCCACTTTTAAATAGTGGGTGCTCGGGATTACTCTGGAGACCCGTGTCTTTCATTCAGTGGAGCTGCTAGGCAAACTGAAAAAGGGTACAGATGCCAGGGAGACAAGGAATCCATAAGAACCCAGTACGTGAGCGGATGAGGAAAACAATACTTTGGTTGCCTATAATGAAGTTACCCAAAAGGTGAAGACTGTGTATTGGGATCTTTCTAAAAATTATCTTATTGCACGATAGGCAACAGCGTCGAAAGCGAGGTACTCGAAGCTGAGCTGAACAAAACTAAACTGTATTCTAGGAGCTGGGCAGTTACCTTTTGATGCGCCAAGCAGTAGACCTCCACGAAAGTTATAGCAAAAGTAAAATTTTGGACGCCTGTCGAAGAATACGGGGCATATTTTTTGAAATCTGCGCAAAAATCTCAGTTTCAGAGAGGGCACTAAACAGTGGGAGTGGGAAAGACTTTCAGAGTGTGGAGCTTTTTCCCCTAAAAGTCCCTCTTAAGCTTAATTTTAGGGGGTGCCCTTTTACCATGTGATAGCGCTTGATTTTGGATGCCAGTGTAGCCACGAAGAATCTTCTTAGAACTGCTGATTTTGCAGCTTCTACTAGTGTATGTGTGCGGGGTAGGATTTACTTTATGACGTCAGCACTTGATTAAAATTCAATTTTCATTGCAGTCATGTCTGCTTGAGAGCAGGCGGTTGTTGTGGTGGTGACACTCCCTTCCCAAAAAAGCCTTCACTATGAAAGTCTCTGGAGATCAAAGCAGTGCGTGCCAAAGTGGAATGCATTTATTCACGTTTCATAGTGAAAGATGATATCGTCAGCGGCCATGCCAAAATTAGCCTCCTTCCCGTCACTATGGCTTCTTCAAAGATATCCTGCCTTACAAGTCAGGATAAGGAGGAAGAATAAAGCATTCGCCGTTGGTCAAACCCCTTCTCGGGATGCGCCACGCATTCTGCTTCCATTGGTACACTCGTCATAGGCACTTGAACGGCAGTGACTTGCGGGGGCCAACCAATTTACAAGTCAGTGTTTTTATCCTCAACAAGCTTGTGGAAGTTTGACAGTCGAAAGAATGAGGCAAATTGGTACAGACGACGGTGTACCGGGGGTTGACCCGCGACGCGCGCGTGGTCTTGCCACACACGATTCTTCCTTATACAGCGTGGGAAACAATAAACAAAATCAAGTAATAATGTACCCTCATTTATAGAATTCTGCTAGGTTTGTCGTTTTGGTCAGTTCAATAGCTCGCCATATACGTTTCTAAGCAGTTTTAGTGGGTTGAAGGACGTTTATAGAAAAACAGGGTCTCCTAAATAGACGTGAACTTGCAGCAATGTCAAGTGCGAGAAACCAAAAAGTTCCGAAAGGGAAGAGAGAAGGATGAGAGACCATCGAGAGAGCAAATGCTAACAGTGTTAGCGACTTCGTAATTCCAGGACAATTAGCCCAACCAGGTGAACTTCTCCACAAATTTTGCCCTCGGGTTTTGATAAAATAGGCGTCTAGACTAGTAATAAGCTTTAATTGCCTTCCTGACGTGAGCGCCCACGCAAACCACTGCAAAATATATTGCTGCGGGCGCTACATGACGATGGACTACATATTGGATTTAGTGAGAGGAAGGAGTGAGAAGGCGATAGCTGAATTGGTTAGAGACTAAAATCGGGGAAGGAGACACGTCGATCTCTTTGAGAACGATCTCTCCTCTTGACTATATATTCTATCTTGATTTATCTCACCAGAGCTACGTGCAGCATGAAGGGTAGACGTAATGTGGAAAAAAGTAAAGTGGCAGTGAGTATAGTCATCATATTTCAAGGAAGTTTCTTGCAGAGTGATGCTATTCGTACAGGTGTAAAACTATGAAGCATCCGGCATTGGACATGGAATTGACCTGAAAGGAATAGAAGGTCCGGCTGACTTGGGCGGCATACGGTTCAGAATATGATCTGCGGACCGTGCGGGCGGGGAAGCAGTGCGCCGGGATCGGTGCACCGCTGTGCATCATAAATCTTGAACGAATTATGGCAATCAAAACCAAAGCAGGGGTTATCAGTTTTCGGGGCTCCCGCGCTGAGGCGGGACGTATGACAGATTTCTGTAATGGATAAAGTAAATTGTTAGGAATCTTATAGCAGACACAGGTTTAGTACATCCAACAATACAATGTTTCTGGTGAGACTCTAGAAGATGCTTCGACTTCTCGCGAGGGATCCATTTTCCGCTGCCGGCGGTAACGCGATGCGAGGAAGGTCGTTTGGTGACCTAACTTCGTTGCTCTTCAGTAAACACTGCGCGTTGGGAAAAAACCCCTTATACGAGCTCACTTTTTTCAGACGCTCCATAATCGCTGGCTCTCGCACACAGTCCTTCCAGAATCTTCTCTACGAATTGCTTGAGGCTGATGGACCCCGCTTGTTCCTTCATCAGCATCAAACACTTTGCGACAAAAATTTCGGAGCTATTATTCAACTATGCTTTTGCTGGCGCTTCCTTGGATATCTGAGTAGATTTGAGCCGTCTGTTGCAGCGGCTCCAATCAGAGGGTCGACTAATCGAATTAATTTTGCGCAGATCTATTTTGACACATTTCGAAGGGTGAGCCTGAAATATGTTCCCAAAAGGACAAAGCATCAGCTTTCAACAACAGAAGGAAGAAGGCTAAATTAGGCAAGCTAATAAGATGTAGCAATACAGCGCCTCAAAGAAACATTCCAAGAAAACAAAGACAAGCAAAACAGAGAAAGACGTGATGAGAAAGCGTGATGCATCCGAACGAACGAATGGGACGAGAATGAAGAACAAACAATGGAATGACAAAAATGGGGTAAAAAAAAAGAGTCAACAAGCTATGGGAAATACGATTGTTTATTGAAAAGGTGGACGCGAAGTTCGCAATGGTCATTTAGTGGCAGACGAGTTCAAACCGCTGGGACGCTACTGACAGAAAGGGTCGAGATAAGAGCTGAGATAGAGAAAGGCTGGAACAGCGTCTGTGGAAAACGCGGTACGATAAAATAAAGGAAGCGGCTACTTGGTATGTGGTGCACTTTAAATAACCAGACCAACAATCAAAGTGTCATATCAAGCACGCTCCCGTTGGCATCTTTCCACTCTGAAATGGTTGGAGAGTTTAAACGTTTCCAGCGCCTTTTTTGCGCTGTTTATGAGGCACCGGCGCCCCCTCGTCTCCCTGGGGCGTTCACTGCCAAATCCCTGTGTATTGTTCATTTGTTCCAGAGATTTATCATTGATCACTTCTTCAACGACCTGAGATATGACTGGCGCAGATTTTTTTTCCTCACGAACGGTAGGACCCGGTAAGGCCAACGATTTATTCGAACAACGCAGTTGGTTTCCAAAATGTTCTACTTTTTATCCTCGATAGGCCCAAAAAATCAACACAATGTTTTTTTTTCTCGGAAGATTCCTACATATGAAAAATAAAATCATGAAATTACCACCAACGTTAGCAAAATGAACTCACAATTTGGCCGTAGAGATGTTTGAGTCGTATGCATTGTTCATTAGCAGAGAGTTTTGATTGAACTGCACACGCAACGACACTCAAAATCACCAGTAGACCTATGGTCGACATGCCGGAACGGTGAGCTAAAAATTGAAATGAATACGGCCAATTTTCATTTGAAAAGACCCTTGCCCTATCGGGTGGCAAGAGTAGAGACGAGCAAAAAAAGTCGAGATGCGAAAGGAGACGGTAGAAGCCCCGTGAAGATCCAAGCACGAGAATTCAACGTTCAAAATGGCATTCAAGCGGGTAATTGGTTAAAAACCGAACAAACGAAATCCACTGAAAAGACGATTAGTTATGAAAAGCCAAAACAAGGAACTATTAGTACGGATCACAATTAGGGCAGCGTCGATCGAGGACGCGAGAGAATATCGGCAGTTTGCGCAGGACTAAGGCCTTTAGGGCCATAAACTCTAACAGAGGTTTAGCCCTGTTTCTCCCACCTAACTCAGAAATGTCAGTTGTTTGAAAGCCAGTCTATTCACGGAACAGGACGCCGATTATTGGCCATTTATGGGCCGCGCCACATGTTCGACTTTCAATCAGAATCTTGGTGACGTTGCTAACAAAGTTCTTCGTCAATTTCTAAGGATAAAAGGATCGCTTCACCTAGCCAATCATCAATTGAAAGATGCTACTGAAGAAGAATGACTAAATTCCCTTTCCTACACGGTATATGTACTTAGGGACAGTCTTCGTTCAACTTGGCCTTTTGCCTTTACCATTCATCTTTCATTCTACTTTCCTTGCTTACTTCGATACACAACAATAGATTGCACTCACATAAAAGGTACATCAATTATGGGATCATTAAAAAAAATCAAACAGCATAAAGCATGCTTTGCTCAGCTGGTAGCGACCGGGCGGGCGGTAAATGGTAAGTGTTGTATGACGTTGAGAGAAGTTCATCATGGGTGAGGGGGGCGAGGTGAGAGGAGGATCCTTCTCTGAACACGGAGAAAGGCCTTCTGTCAGTGAACGCTCTCACTGCTACTTGAAGCTGCCAAATGTTTTCTCCTTCCCTCTCTAGGCTTTGGACCACCTAATCCGGTTATATAGTGAAATCCGAAAATAAAACTGCGTCATTACTGAACTAAAGCTAATCCCATGTAAAGAAGATATATAGCTGTAAAAGTAGCAAACAGTTTGAAATAGCAGTTTAATTCAAAAATATTGATACATATTAATATATTTAAGGGTCATATAATCCCACATAATGCAAAGTAATCATGCAATATCGCATTGCGTAATAATGCCGTATATTTATACATTATATTGTGTAAATAGATTTCTGAACTTTTTTCCCAAATACCATCTTTCCCAGAATATAAAAAAGGACCTCAAAAAACGCATATGAACCCGTCGAGGTACTTCACGAGAGCGCGAGTCTCGCCACAGTCACATGACGTTCAAAACGTCCATTTGTTCGAACCTGGTGCGCAAGGATCGCTAGACAGAAACTTTTTGAGTAGATTCGACCTGACTGGGATGCTTTTACCCTTCAAGAGTGAAGCTCTTTGGTCTTGTGATATTTGTCCCAAAGAACAGGGACTCGTTGGAAACCGAGCCAATCCGCGAGAATGCGAATGTATCTTCAATATTAGGTTGTCGGAAAAATCTTTGCGCATTTGTCACCTTTTTTTCAAAATTATTTTTCTTCTTCACAACAGCCAAAAACATTCAAGCACATAAAGAATAAGGATAAAGCATTTGCCGTTGATCAATCCCTTTTGGGATGCGGCACGCATTCTACTTCCATTTGTACATTCGTAGTGGCGTTTGAATACAATGACTTGCGGGGGCCAGCCGATGTACAAGTCAGTGTTTTTATCCTCCCAGACAAGTCTGGTACCAATTAACCGACCCCGGAGGGATGGAAGGCTTGGTTGGCCCGGGCGACTCACGACCCAGGACCGCTCGCGTGGTAAGCGTGCCACTTGCCACTACACCACTTCCGCCCTTGTCAGACACATACACAATCATAATCCCAAAACGTTGCTCTTTGCGCAGGTCGCCTTGGGCTGTCGTCATCAAAAAACTTTAGCTTGTGAAAAAAAAAGTGGGGGCGGGGGGGGGGGGCTCTTGAGTCACTCAATCGACGCACTTTGGCGCGGCTTATGAATGTCTTTATTCTTCAATAAAATACAATATTTCAACCTCAAACACTGCCAAATGCTACGAAAGAAATGCTTAGGAGAGAGCATTGACCACCGCTCACATGTGCTTTCCAGTGGTTGTTTCAAAACGATCCAAATGATTTTGCAAGGTGAAGAAGAAAGTGCGCGAAGACTTTGCCGGACAGCCTATATATCAGTATAGAGTATGCAATGATGTGACGTTGAGTAGTAAATATGAAGAGCGCCACTCTCGTGTGCTGCTTACATGCACTTAGTGGGGTTAAGACCATTCTTCAAAATGGTTTCTGACATGCTGCAGGCGCTTCAAGCGGCCGCCAAACTGTGGTTATTTTTCGTGAGGGGCCCTGCAATGCCAAGAAAGTGGTGTGAAAATTTAGTTGCTTGAGACATATATACTTCTCACTATTTTTGTTGCGGCCACCTTTGTTCCACCTGCTTATTTAAAATTGACTACTGAGAATTGGTTCTGTTTTCACAAGAATGCTGGCTTGTGAACAAAAGCTTCGAGCTGAACGGAATGTGGTGCCGCCGGTAGCGTAACTGGTAGCGCACTTGCCCGGAAAGCGAGAGGTGCGGGTTCTAGTCCCGCCTGGGGCGAAAGTTTTGTTCACAACCCAGCATTCTTGTGAAACATTCGCAAGGCGAACTGCGGCCAAAAACAGCAGTTAACAAACAAAAACAAGTCATTATTCATTTTGTCAAATTACCTGCATTTTAGATGTGTTGCTTGTTTTTTTGTTTTTTTTGGTTCTACCACCTGCATAAGCGAGATCGGAAAACCTTCCTGAATTACAGTTATAACGCAAATTTATTTGAAAGGCGAAGTTTGTGATAAAAATACAGCCCACTAGAAATCAAGGTAAGTGATTCGGGATGAAGAAAAAACCAAGAAGGACGGCTCAGAACAGAAAGGAATGGGATCGCATACGTTCTTCGATTTGGGCATAGGGCTTTCTTACAGTTGCTGACCTCATCAACATATAAACTGTCCCTGCTAGAGCCGCTAGAAGCAGACGGGACGGTGGGAGGGCAGCGGCGTGAGCGTCGACGATTGGGGCTACTATTCCGGTGGGGGCATACATTTCGCTGCAAAACCCGCAAAACCTTCCGGCTTATGTGGCGGGTCAGTACACACAAAACTTCATTTTGACGTTAAATCCATGGGCTATGCTTCTCTACGTACTACAGTTCCAAATCTGAGTCGTTGCTAGTTCTTAACCTAGTACTTGCCTTTTGGGACTACTCTTGCTGAACAGCAATGTGGACTGCTTCGCATGGGCTCTTCTTTCCTCCTGAGATTTGTTCTTTGTTAATTTGTGTAGTTTTTTTCGCTTTTTGAGTTCTGTTTAATTTCATGTTGTTGTTTTTTTTGGTAAGTTTTTTTTCTCTCTTTTTCTCCCCTGGACTTGTTTATGTCTGCATTTTCTCGACTTTTTACTGGTTGTGGCGCGTCTCTGAGCGTAAGGAATAAATAAATAAATAAATAAATAAATAAAATACCGCATCCTTGGAGGGCCCGCCTGCCATCTACTAATCGCAAGCATAATTCCCTTAATTCGACCTTGGGTCTTGTCTGTGGAATCCTGCTTGGCTTGGAAAAGAGAACAGGAGAAAAGTTAAAGGAATGGAGAACGGCGGGGGTGCAATGAGTATAAAAACGACTCGAGATGAAGTAGTCCAAAAAATTTACTTCACTCCTGGGTGTTCAAAAGACCAAATCGCTCCGTTTCGGTGACCAGAATCTGCGTCAGCTCTCGAATAGGTATAATTAGTGGCGTTATTTTAGGCATAATATAATAACCCACTTGAGCCTGCACAATAAGCCAATTGAGCAAGGCCTAGCTGAGATTGCTTCTCTGCAGAGAATGACTCACAGTGGTGGAAAAAAATGAGTCAGTTGGAATGAGCCAGAGATTAGACTAACTTCGAACAAGTCATCAAGAATGATCACTTGAATGAGTACGATGAGAGCAATAATTCATTCGCCACTAAGGTAGTTGTTTTAAAGTAACGCGGCAGAATTTACCCTTAATATTCAATTTGGGTGGTCGCTCACTATTTCAGAAACTCACAACATTTCTTTCGTTATTAATCTAGAAATCACTTATCATATAACTGGACCAAGATAGCTGAGGCGAAATTTTCCATATCTTTCGATTCAGGTCACGACAACTGGGCTGCATAAGACGAGCCTCCCATGACCATAGGATTATGTGCAGGAGCAAAGAGGAGCAGCCTGTCATGAGTGGCGGTGCCCATTTTTACTGAGTTTACGTTCCATGAGCGAGAAATGTCAACTACATTTTCATAACTGAAGTTGGCTTGGGGTCAAGGGCCTGAAGGGCACGTCCCAAGCCCACATTGGTGTGCCTATTGCACGAATGTGTATTGGGTTGGAGAGTAATATCGTAGCGCTTGCATTTTTCATTTCTTCACAAACAATTGAAGCAAAAAATAAAACCATAAAACTAATCGATGATTTTCACTTCGTCATTTATATTTACAACTTTGACTGCATTTTGCATTGAATCACAGGATGTAGAATTCCAAAAAAACTATTGAGCTCGTTTTCAGGGTCCTCCTTATTCTCACTTTGTAGGGAAATGAATAAGGTCTCAATTCGAGCGAAGTAGGTGGCGGTCGAAGAGGGGAGCAAGGTTTGTTAGGAGAATGGATTTCTGAAAGAAAACTTCCAATTCGGCGTTTTTCTTCTTTTTTTTTAAACCGAGAAATAGCAGCTGTCGAAACGCCGATTTTTGCCGTCTGGATTTCCCAAATTTCTGAGCTCTAAAACTCAGTACAACGCACGGATGTTGGAAGAAAAAATGATAACCGATGTTAGCTAAAGCGCGAAGTGTTTAAAATGGTATGAGAGTTTTCGAAGGACACTCTGTATCTGCAAAAAAAAAAACCGCATAGGATATTATAGCTCCAACTCCCGAATATGCGAAGGGCTGGCCAGTAAAAAAGGAAAAGTATCTGTTGAAAACACTCAGGTCAAAGGCTGACTCACCTTATAATCGTCTGTGCTAAGGGAATGAGAGACTGAGCACGGAAAGGCAGCTGTGAGGCGGAAGACGCGCAGACAAAACAGTTACTTGCGAGCCCAATGCTCGCGTCTGGTTCGGTTGGTTTCCGTGCACGCCACAGTGATTGCGGGTATATACTACAGACCGAAGGGAAGCGTTCACACGACCTCTGCCTGGGTTGTGCCTTTAATCCTTTAATAGGATGCTGAGCTTTTGGGAGAAACCGAGCAGCAACCACAGTGTGTCGAAATCGGACCTTTTCACTTCTTAAAAAGGGAAGAATGAAACAAATGCTTGATTATCTGAGCGTGCTTCTACGGAGTTCGGTATTTGATTGATTGATTTGATGATGATATAATGAAAAAGATGGTTAAGAAGAGAGGCGAACATTTTCCTGATGCCCTTTCCACGGAGCGAACATCTCACGATGTCCAGCTATGTACGTGAAGTAACACGACACAGCGCCATAGCTTGACTTCGTCGGTTTTGAAATTTTTCGGGGGAGGAGGGAGGGCAGTGTGAAGTGCTTCAGCTCAATGCGAGTACATTATCGACACTGTCAACCATCAGAGGTGAAGAGGGCAGGAGAAGGCCTATCTGAATTTTGTCACGCGTGGGTGACCAGTGTTCGAGAGTTCATTAAAGCAACCTGGCAAAGAGAACCGTGGGCGGCGCGCCTGGGAACCGCTCAAGGAGTTCGATGATTAGAAGGACAAAGGAGATTAAAGTGGTGCAGCGCCTCGAAGGAAGCAGTAAACTCAAGCATGTTTATCGTAAATACTGTAAGTATAACGCCAAAGGAAATTCAAAAGACCACCGCCAGAAGGTTGTTTAGCATGACAACATCATTAAACTTGCTTCGGCGGACCCCGTTACTGCGCGGGTCCAGAGCTAAGGAGAAGAGAAAGACTTTGATCTGGGTCGGAACTTCGAAGAGTGACTCAGTAAGGTCAAAGATAGTCTAAAATTTTCCATACGTTATATGAGGCATACTGCTACTATTTATAATATATAGACATCTCCATAATATATAGACATCAACAATATTAGCTTTCACATGATGCTATCGCGATTTGGCCCTTACATTGAATTTCTGGAGCTGGCCGATGTAAAATGGCTGTTGTTGTCCTTCCAGGCTAGTTTGGTAGATTGCTCCACCCAGAGGAATGACAGGCTTGATTGGCCAAGGAGAT
>MU888668.1:0-13303 GCA_036418205.1 Ostertagia ostertagi
ACACCAGTTGTGCATTTGCGGACTCTCAGATGCCACGCCAGCGCCGTTCTTCACTCGGTCCCGCAGTCGCCAAAAAACTTTCAACCCGGAGCGGCCGTATCGGATTTTGCGGAGTGTGTTCCTCCTTCGCTCATGTCTCTCTCTTCTCTGATGTGTTGCGATATTTAGAAATATTGAATGTTATGGAAGTAATTCGTTTTGCAGTTGCGGAAGGGCCGCGGACTCACAGCAGGTTGTGCTTCCTTTCGAAGACTTCGTCAACATTCAGCGACTCTGATTAGGACTTATGAAAACTTACGGTAAACTACTTGGGTTCATTTTTTTTCATACTTCTTTTCAAGTTTTCTTACCTCAAGGTGACGCTACTAGGATTAGGCGATTGCGGAAACTGATCAGTTGCCTAACAGAACGAGTAAATCCGGCTGCACTTTTTTCTTTTCCATCCTCATTTCTCATTTCTCGTGGCATCCATCGAATGCATTTCTACATTTTGAGCCATTGTGAGCGTGTCACTTCTCAACAAGAGCTCACTGAATCTCCTATTTTCGCAAGGTCTAAGCACAGCCTTGTATAACCACATGGTCGCTATATGTAAACTATGTGTTTATAAACAACTGGACTTACTTCCTTTTCAGGCTTTGGTTTGGAAGACTGAATCAATAGAAGGGTGCTCTATTTTAAACCGGTGTTTGTTTCCTTAACAATAGCTCATCATCGGTTGAGGTGGTTAAAGCTGTTCTTTATCGTGTACATATAGGCTAGCGTTCCTTGGTCCCATCTTAAGGGAAACTGTTTGCTGCTAGGTTTTCCGATGAAAACTTAAGGCTGGTGTCAGAGTCCGCGATCCGTCGCAGGTTTCGCTGATTTTCGCGATTTGCGCGATTCACGCGATTCACGCGACGGGTCACGGAAATCACAAGTGCCCGATCAATACTGCAAGGTGTTCTCCAATCCTGCCGCCACTTCTGCTTGATAGTGATGGCTGAATGACGACTGCTCATGATTCTTGTTTCATATTCAGTGTTTCAAATGTTCAAATGGGGCACTTGCAATTTTTGCGATCCGTCGCAGGTTTCGCGAAAATCAGCGAAACCTGCGACGGATCGCAAACTCTGACACCAGCCTAATGATTTCGATGCAGCTATAGCCATGTGTCCATGAAAATTGAGAACAGGGTTGCGATGTGACTTTTTACCAAGAGCCATCGCAATTTATCTCGTCTCCCTCCTCTCCTTTAAATGATTGCTTGTCTCAAAGGGGAATTCTGGATGAAGCACTTCATACCAGGAGAGGAATAATGAGTACTTTGTGTCTGTAATCCCTCAATCAATGCTATTTTCATCAATCCATTTTCTTACAGTTGCAAATCAACGTTGACCTTCATTTGCGCAGATTTTGATGACCTTAATTTGCGTAGTAGTCAAAAGTCGTAGTAGTCAAACAGACAGTCGGAGCGGTCTTCCTTTTATACCTTGTTTACAGCTGTTTTTCGCATAAGAAGGGAGAGGCTAGCGTTATTGCAGCTCAATGTCATACGTGGCGATGGCTCAATAAATAGACATATTGTGCTTTTTGGTACTCTTGATGTTACCTGGGGCCGTAAGGTATGCTTCCCCAAAGGGTTGGGGGACGAAATCCCTTTAAATTTTCTCTGTCTTCCCAACTGGGATTGTCCTGATAAAGGGCCTACATTTAATATATGTGTGTAGGTTAAAGTAACATGCACTGAAAATGAAGAAACAGTATCGTTCAAAACAAAAAATTTTCCCCGCAACCCTCCGGGGAAGCATACCTTACGACCCCCGATGCCGCGCAATTGCGACAAGGGCTACAGCGAGAAAGGGAGCGCTGAAGGATTCGGCCCTGTCAGGCGCTGTCATCAGTTGCAATTAATAACGCTTTTTGCTCCAATGTATAGAAATTTTTCACGTGGGCACGCAGTACTTACTCTATTTCCGGCTTGTTAACGCCTAGAATCATTTGATTGCTGAGGTTTAGCTGCCGTACGTTTCCCATTCTCACTGACACCATACCATGAAATAAATTTGCATCTGTTCAGTGTTCGCTGTCTGTCGCAAGAAAGGCAGAAAAAAGCTTCAAATAAAAGATCATCATAAAAAATGCAGTACTACTCCTAAGGAGTCTCACTACACAAACTTTCTCCACATTGCCTTTACTTTTCCCTCTCAGAAGTGGCTATAATTTGAAATGAATCCTCTAGACCGATGTCAGAGTTTGCGAATCCGGCGATTTGCTAGCGAATCGCTGGATTCGCAAACTCTGACATCAGCCTTGGCGTTTCTTAAGTGAAGAGTCCCGCCAGTTTGGCGATCAGTCACTCACCAAGGTAGTCATGACGAAATTCAATCCCCTTTGAGGTTTAAAAAAGCATTGTATCTCTTGAAGAGCATTTTCCTTTCTGTTTAGTCCAGTCTAGGTTTTTAAGTTACAGTTGGATTTTCAGAAATAATTGCTCCTTCTAATGTATTTCCTCCTCCGATTCATGCTACACTGTCGGTGAGATCGCGATGCGTCTTCATTGCCAACCCCCTCACTGTTCATTCGTTGCACAACATAGAGAGTGAGGTACGTCTCAGAATGGGGTCCATAGTTACAGATCCGCCGCAAACAAAAGATTTTATTTGAGATGGTTCTCCTCACCTCAATCTTGTTATAGGTCCCTAGCCTCCCGTTCAACGGTCACGTGGATTGCTTACGTTTAAGTGCTGACGAAAGGAACATAGCTGTGGCCTCAAATGACCTTATAAAACTAATTGATCTTACTAGAGGTTAGCAAGAAGAACATTCTGAATGTTGCTCATCTTAATAATATCCATCTTCAGGACGTGAAATCCGTAATCTATCAGGACACTCATTAGCTGTTAAAGCACTGACACCACGTCGAAGCAGCGTGTACTCATGGGTAAGTTATTCAACCCTTCTGTTAACCCTGTGTATTTATTGAGGGTGTTTTTGTCTTCCTTTCCATTTTTTTTCGACAAAGAACCTCATGGGAGACAGTTCCTAGGCCGTTGTTACTTGTTTTCACCATCTTTATGGGTCATTTTGATCGCACAAAATTGCTTGTGGCGAAGGAAGGCTCTAACATTTGTTTTTATGTTTCTTCATCAATCAGGAATATTCAACACAAATTGAAAAGAAAACTCCAATTATCTGGGACTTTTAATCGTTACCGAATTCGGAGTACCTTTGAAAAGGATGCTCTTCTCACCGCAATTTCTCGTGAACATTTCTCTTTCCTTGCCTCCTCTATTTTTTTGGATAGAATATTTTCACAGTAGTTCCTTGCTTATGATTCTATTTCCTTCCTCCTAGATTTATGCCTATTTGAGCATCAAAATGCTCTAGTTAATTGTGATATTCTAATCACCCATGCTACCTCTCGTCGCATTGCTCATCGAGATGGGCGAGCAGGTATCGGTTATGTTTCTACTCGTTTTGTTGCGTGCCTGTGTAGTATAGTAAGTTCTCCCGATTTACGAGACGCGTAATACCATTCGATCGGAGTTTCGCGGTGAAGGATTACTATCGGGTCGACGGCCATCTGATATCTCGCAGGATCCAGTCGATAATCGGTCTGGTCCAGCGTTATCGTCAGATCGTATATAACGTGCCCGATTCGCGTGATTTCCTTTCGAGAGTGGGCCTGCGCTTCAGATCTTCGTAATGAGTGCATCACGGATTCCTTTAGTGTCAACGGAAAGGTCGTAGCGGTGCTTCTCAGTAGGCGTAGTATGATACCCAACGCAGGTTCTTCGTCGTCCAATCCATGTCTTGGAAGCGTTAACTAGAGAGGAAACAGACGTGGAATGAAAGTCGTGTGCACAAAATCTGGAGCTCTCCTTCATCCTTACTGCTAGCTCGTCCGTCACAAATGCTCTACAATACTGTGTTGTACTTCTATCCAGCTCTCGAGTTGAACCGCTGATCATATTGATCAATGACCGGATGACTGAGCACGGCGTATGAAGTTCTCCGTGAACAAGGGGTATCGACACAAGAAGAGCAACGACTTCTTAAGAGAAACGCTTGGCCCACGATTGACTGACTCTCGAACCTTCGATAAACGCTTTTATCTTCAAAATTTCAAAAGTTGAAATTTTGCGATGAGTTTTTTATTATGTGAGTAGCAGCGCTCTCGCTGAACTTCTGAAGCCGCTTGCTCGCATTACTGCACTTCATCCAATGCCTCCTACTGGCATGATTTATTGACTGTCTTGCTTTGAAAGTATTGGGGCTAGACGCTGTCACGGCAGAAGTAAATGGCTGTCGAAGATAGCAGAGTAGGAGTGGGGTGTGGTTCTGCCAACACACTCGCTCTTCTCTTTTTCTCCGCATTTCCACATGCTGGCCTAACTCGTCTGATTCTGCAGTGGAGATCATCAGCCGAGGCTGCTCCGTAATAAAGAATATCCTTCACTCACGGAGACGCGGTGTGATGGGGGGGGGGGCGGTTTTGAGAATACTAATTCCGTTTTTCATCTCCCTTATATTGCTATTTGGCTTCCCCTGAAACATTAGGGGGGGGGGGGTAAACTGTATGAGATAAGATTCCGCGGACCCGTATTTCAATTAGAAACTGGGGGAGCTGCCTTTGATACAGGACCCATTACTGAAGACGATGCATGACGATTGTGGACGCTCCACAATTTCTGAAAAGAGCTAGGAAAAGGGGATTCGTTAACTCATGCACTTACGTTTTTATTCTTTATCATTTAGGTGTCTGGCTCACTAGATTCTTCATGGATTGTGTGGGATAGCCGATCTCATCCCGCTAATGTTTTACAAGGGAGAACGACAGGTCCAGTTCGCTGTGTAGAAGTCAGTATTGATCTAGCTTTTTGTTTCGAAAACATCCGACATTAAGAAATTCATCAGCAAACTCGGTGTGATGCCAATGTCTGACTGGTCCCATTTGGGACAGTCAGACATTGGCATCACACCGAGTTTGCTGATGGCATGATCAAAATCGGCAGCATTCTTATTGTGTGGAGTTTGGGAGGTTAGACATAACTGCCCCATTTTAACACGGTGGTTGAATCAGCATGCAAGAAATTGGAGAACCTGGTAATCAGCGTTTTTGGGGCTGCAAGATGGCTAAGCCACGTACCGTAGATCAATTTAAACTGTGTGAATCATAATGGTGCTATTTGGTTTTCGATAAGGATTGCAGGGGACAAAGAAATGGGCACAAAGAGGAAACTCGCAGGCTAACCTTGGCTCAAGGCTACATACGCAGAACGTATTGTCGCTTTGGTGTTGACCCAGCCTAGTAACCTGTTCCAGTCGGAACGCATTTTCGGAAATTCCGCTGCGCCCAACGTCTTCTCCCCATCTGTGAGATTTCAATAACCATATTTTTCACTGATTTGGCTTATCTTCTCCTGTACACAAAACTCTCGTCTGTGTTTTCTCGGGTGTGGCTAATATAATCCTATTTATAAAAAGGGAGTCTGGTAATATGGGCTTCCCTTTTTTTCATTCTCTCCGCGCGGTCACTCATAGTCGCAGTGAAAGCTAGCCAAGGAAGATTTGTTCTGGAGTGACGATTCTTGTTTCGTGCGAGATATGTAATTCGGAATACAAACGGAAATTGTGGTTCACAATAGATCTACGTTTTACTCTACAAAAGCTCCTTTTTTACGAGGCTCAGGTGACGGGCCTGGACGACTAAAAGCCCCCCTTGCGAATCCTCGCCGATAAGCTGCGCTACTCTGACGCGACCCCTCTCTCCACAAATTGGATATACTTATCGAGAAAAAGTGCGGAAGCGTCTGAATTGGTAGTGTGTACCTTCCTGATGATACACAATAATATTCTACTAAGTTCTGATAAGCCTGAAGATTTCTTCAAAGAGAGGGTTAATTAATCGAGGATCAACTGCCTTGCAGGAAATACTGGAACTACCTAAAGGGATAAATCCATATTGACAGAGTGCTCTAATGATGGATCATGCCCCATCTTGTTTTGCCAACAAAGTGTTCTTAGTTAATTGACGTTATAGAGTTCTAATCCAGCCAGTGATGGAAGCTACTATGAATAATTCACAATTTTTCTTCTAAATATCAGCTCTCCGAATGTTCAGTAGCTGAGTAAAAGTTGGTGTGAATTAAAAACTAAAATTTTTCGATAATCAAGAATTGCAATTAGGCCGGTCAGTCCGCGAACTCCGTCGCGACATTCCCGCCTATTATTCTTTTTGCGAAACTTTCGCGAATTTGCGCAAACATTGCCAATGCCACAGTTGCACATTGAAAAACACTATACAACAATGAATAATGACAGTCCGTCAGTCACCATTCGCTATCAAGCAACGTACGGCACGATTGGAGAACATGCAGTATTGATCGGGCACTTCTGATTTCCGTGACCCGTCGCGTGAATCGCATATATCGCGCAAATCGCGGAAATCAGCGAAATCTGCGACGGATCGCGGACTCTGACACCAGCCTAACCAGGGTCAAAAGAACGGAATCATACTGTCTCACAACCTTAATCAGCGTTGTTATGCTGCTCGAATCTTCTCTCAGTATCTAATCATATCATTTGATAACAGCCGTTCAACTGTCCTGTTTAAAACATTCCAAATTGCAGGGCCGTTTCAAGCGTTTCTTGAATAGGTCATTGATTGGGCGGTGTGTCTTATGATCTTTCTGATGATAGTAGTAAAACCTTAGCGTGCCTTTTTTCCTATTGTTCATGTGCAGATTTTTTTCATTTCTATTTTTTACGTTGTTAAACTTTTCTGTTTTCTATTTGAGATATGGATCCAGTCCTAATTGCATGCACGGACCATTATATGAAGACCTTAACGTGTGAGCCTTGCGAATCACTAACTGTGAATCAAATAGGAGACTTGCGCAAGGTAGCTAAACCTTTATCATTGTTTATTAATAGCAGTTGCAGTCACATTATCATCATGGGCCGAGAATTCTAGGTTCTGCACATGAATGCGTCTTCTGACGGTGTTGGTGTTATTTGTACTGATTCTGTTGGAGCAGTCTCTTACTCTGTGGTTCCCATGGAGGTGATTAAGACTTATCAACTTGAAGTCTTGCTTCGTTCGTGCGCTGAGTTTGTGGTTTTGCAGGAACTGCTTGAAGGACCGAAGAAACCTGTGGATTTCTACGACGATGAGGATGACGACGAGTCGTTGTCTGACGAGATCGCCGTTTTGACACTACGCGGTGAATCGCCGTCTGTCTCATCCTTAACGCCCGAAACAATCTCTGTGCCTTCAGCAATTCATATATCCTCTTCCGACTGTGTGAGTTTTGTAGAAGCTTTCTTTTCTAGGGCTTCTGATCGATTTTTGAGTCTGTGGTACTTCATGTTTTTCCAACGAATCTGGTCTTGTAGGGAATTGATGATTCCTCGAGCATCGGAAAGAATCAAGTTAGCAATCCAGTTCGCTCGTCCTCGTCTGATAGAAATGCAGCCTTTCGAACAACACTGCGTAATCTACGGGAACCTATGAAAAGGTAGGTGAATTTAGCTTAGAAATATTTCTCTAGTTGCAGAACGAGACAAGAAAAAACAGTGCCAGTATCGAAGGGTCCTGTCCCTTTCCCGTACCCTTTGCTAAGTTTCGAATGTTGATTATTCTTCACTTTCCGGATTTTTTTCTGTAAAATGAGCAGTTTGCAAGAACACAGGAATTAGCGGAACACGTATTTTTCAAGCGTTCGCTATCTCTCGCGTTGCCATGGCAATTTGCTCTTTCCTTCAATTGCTCCCGAATTGCATTGTAAGGAGAAGAGCTGGCTTGTTTGTGCACCCTTCCTTGTTGTGGGAACTTTTTTCATAAGTAATTTTAGAGCGTATTTTTCATGTTTTTGGAAATGCACTTATTTATTATACAAATTGTATATTTAGCAAATTCAGGTCAATCTGGTATATTTGCATGCTTGCTTTACTTCTGTCTGCTATTCAGCTCTTTTCAGACCCTGATGCTAAAACGCTTTACTGCTTGGCTATGATGAAACATTATTTTACATCCGCCTTAACCTTTAGGCGAACTGACGCGGATAAAAACTTACTTGGTCGTCCTAGAAGCCCCTCCATGTCATCTATTCAGAGCAGCAATGAATCGCATCCTATGAGGTGGGCCATTTTTCAATGTCTTGCTGCATTACTGGGGTTTATAAACTGCTCTTGAAAATCAAAGTTTATAGCTAAGCCGGCACGAGCTGCCACGCGGTGGCACCTATTTACGAGAAGTATTACTCATAGTTAAGCTGAACCAAGTTTAGAAAGATAATTGGAGTATAATTCATCCATCGCGGGCTAATCTCCTTTTGTTCACCCTGCTCGCGCTGCTGTGTACATCGAGCAATTATTCTGCCAGTTTTATGGGCTTCTAGGGTGCTAAATTCATCTGTATATGCGCATCTTGGGACCTTCCTATTCTTCAGTCTTAAAGCTGCTGAGGATTCCGTTGGATCCTCTTGATTTGTAGTCATCACTTGTAATTTTGCTAGTAACCGGATCTTGTTTTCCACCCTGGCTGGCACTCCCGGCTAGTTTGGAGGAGGTTTCCCCAAAGGTTTGACGTTGATTAGGCAAACTTAAGTGTTTAATGTATACAAGACTTAATACCCTATAATATATAGGCTGAAAGAAGGATCCCGGCTGATTTGTCGAAGTGTTTCCCCAGCGAATGGCGCCACGTCAAAGGAATCGTCAATGTTAGTAGTCCGATCGGCTGAGAAGCCCTTGCGTCCGACAGCAGCTGCGCTGAAGCCTCCTAGGGAGCCCAACCGGGTGCCCCAACGAGATGCTCGTGTCACTGCTCTCGCGAACGCGGATGAAGTCAATCCGCCACGACAACGAAAGGTGGTTCTAATGCGTTTTTTTTGGTATGTGAGTCAATATTGTAAACATTTTCTTAGAACTCTACCCAAGGACTACCACTCGAAGACTTTGCCATAAAAATGGAAAAAGGGCATTATGTGACAGTGATGCAGGCAGAGAAAACGTCGATTGGTATGTTATGAAGTTGTGTTATCTTTTTCCCCTAAGTCTATTATTTCTCGTTTTACACCGTTTTTTTTTTTGATTAATGCACTTTGTGGTGCTCAAATCTACCTTTTCACATTTTCCATCAACTGACACAATTATGTGCGATAACTGAATCGATACCATGACGCATAGTGTTGTTCTCCGATTGTTAAAAGCATTTTGACGACTTCGGAGCGTGACAAAGGGGAACCAAATAAATGATTCTCCGCGGTGTGATGCACATAGTGCAGCATGCGTTCCGTAAATTCCTACCGTGGGGGATGTGTGAGGAAGGAAGCTCGTTCATATTTTAACATTTTTTACCAACCAATCGCCTTACCCTGCTCATGACGTTCGCCAAACTTATCTACGTGAACTACATTAAATTTTTACCGTGTATCTGTTTCTCCACACTTGTTCCCAAAGTATGTTGCCTAATGTTTTCAAGCTCTACACAACATCTATGTAGTGTTCCTTTGCAGAAATTATGATTTAGTTATTTTTTCGATCTTTCACTGAACTACTAAACAGTCCATGGAGAATTGGTATCATGTGCTAAGGATTTATAGTCAAGAACCTTTGAGTTGGATGGAGACTGTTTGATCCAGAGAACATTTTGGAATGTGGTGTGGTTGTCACAGTTTCGGAAAAATTTTTCCATCATATCATTACTATATATAACTAACTCGTATCAATTATAGGGCGGAAGTGGTGTAGTGGCAAGTGGCACGCTTACCACGCGAGCGGTCCGGGGATCAAATCCTGGGTCGTGAGTCGCCCGGGCCAACCAAGCCTTCCATCCCTCCGGGTCGGTTAATTGGTACCAGACTTGTCTGGGAGGATAAAAACACTGACTTGAACATCGGCTGGCCCCCGCAAGTCATTGTATAGGCCACATCGCATTCAAATGCCACTGCGAATGTACAAATGGAAGTAGAATGCGTGCCGCATCCCAAAACGGGATTGATCAACGGCAAATGCTTTATCCTTTTTATTATTGTTATTACAATATGTAACTGGTAAAAGTATTTTTTGGGCAACCAAGGAATATTAGACATTGCATCCAGTTCAATAAACATCAGACGTCGTCCGTGTTTTAGCAACTTTTCCCATAACTTCGCATTATTATACATACAGGGGTTCCTCCGAAATCCACTTAGAGAATTTCGTTCTGAATAGTGCATGAAAAAAATTTGGAGGGTGCTTGTGATGGGTCGTTGTGGAATGTATGACTGATTTAGTGTAACATAATCCCATTGGACTACTAGGAACCGGTTAAACCCACAATGGAAAACATTCGAAATCTCTTTGTTTTTTTTTTTCGAAAAACTGGTGAGCTCGCCAAGCGATCACATTCAGTAAATCGAGAGCTAACCATATGACAATGGAAAATTAGAACTCGGAGGTTTAAGTGGAGATTTAGATATACGGATGCCCTGTTGAGGCTTTGTACTACCAGCAATTTTTCTGCTACCTGATTTTTTGTCCCGTCTCAGTCTCGTAAAATAGAACATCTTCTGGTCCAAGTCCACACCTTTAAAATAAGTCCAAAGTCCACTAAAACACCTTTAAAATAGATCAGTCCCACTAAGAGTCCACTAAGCATACTGTGAATAAGTTATCAACCATTTTTCTATTCCAGGAGTGCATCAGTTGGCGGCATCTCTGAAACATGGAGGTCTCTCAGCTATGCTCAAAGATGGCCTATTCGCCGATGAGTCAGCAGTTGCTGTGATGTTAAGAATGTTCAACGAGACGAAACGCTGGGATATCAACATCTGCAGTATGTATCTGCCTAAGCTTAAAGGTAAGTGTGTGTTCAATTAACCAACTTTGAAACAATGCATTATTGTTGGTGCAAATTAGGCCTTATGAAGCCATTGTAAAATGTATCAGTTTCCATGTTCTTTAGCCCACAGCCTCAGATAAAGAGGATTAGTTTCTATGTTTTTTTAGCCCACAGTCTCAGATGTGGAATATTATTTTATATTCAATTCGGAACTTTAGAGAGGGAAAACGCTTGCGAAATAGTTAACAAATATGCAAAATAAATGCACCAAACTATGAATGGTTTGGTGGCGCTGCATAAATGTAACGAATTATGCTTTGTGGGGTTGGCGCCGTCGTGACGAGCAGAATTTGGAGTGAAGGGACAAGACACGTGGTTTTTTTTTTGTCTCAGTTCCTTCCCGATTTCACGGAGTTAAGGGAGGATTTCTTGATGAGGATGAAGGTGAAGAAGAGGAAGTTCACCTAGTGGAAAAACAAGACGGCATCCTCAAGGGTACGAATACATAATTCACAGCGAAACGCCCCGGTGATCCAGTAGGGCATTCCCCGCTCGCGTGGTATGCCTCGCTCTCACTGTCTAACCCTCTATACGTTCAGCAGAGAGAGCGTTAGCATTGAAGAGGGCAACACCGATGAGATTTGCACCAGTGCGAACAAGGAAGGGGTCCAATTTCTCGGGTTCTGGGCAGTTTCTCTTGGTTTCCTTCGTTTTGTCACCACTGACTAGCTCTGCCTTTACTTCAATGAGCTGCCTTATTGTATTGCTGGTTAATTGTAAATTGTAAAGCTAAAGTAAAGCTATTAATTGTAAAGCTGGCCTTACCACATTCCCGTAGAAAGGGGAGGGGGGCAATAATCGTAAAGGTCATCTCCAGAGATCCAGAGCCAAAAGATTTGCAGAGGTAATTGGTGTTTGTTCACAACTATTTCCCAATTTGCTTGAGCGATCACCTGTCAGTTTCAATCACTGAAATGGTTATATCAGTGAACTCGTTTCCGCTTATCTCTGATTTGAAATTATACCGTGAATGCTGATTTTTGGAGAACTTTTAGCTTTTTTCATTCTTAAAAGTGTATCTTAATGCTGAGCTATCAAGCATGTAGTATTCCTTGGTGACAGCCATTCATCAGAGAAAAAATTCAAGCTCTGAATTTTCGATCCGGAGAATTTAATTATGCAATTGAGTTCTCCAATGTCGATTTTATTTCTTGAAGCCGTGTTGTTTTCTTTCCAAAACTATACATCCTGCTAATTTCCTAGCATTCATAGATCCTCACAATTTAAGTTTTATACGTTAGTTGTGATTTTGATTTCTGATTGTTTCAGAATTCCTGCAAGACACCACATTGCCAGAATCCTGCCGTCAAGTCGCATTGTCGTCTCTACAGAGCATTGCCACCGGTCTCATAGATTCATTGCGAAACTGTGCTAGGGCTCCAGTAAGTTCCATTGGGGTGGATGTGGCTGCAGAAGAGAGAAAGAAGAAGGCTGACAGTTGTATCGAGGTGATAGCAAAACATTTCTCTCACTAGAAATTCTTTCTAAAAAGATGATTTTGCAGGAATTGAAAGATCTTCGAGATAGACGCGACCATTTCTATCGGAAGCTATCGCAAGAAGAAGTATATAGGCTTGATGCCATCATGGTATTCTTGAAACCTCTGTAAATAGATGAGAAATCAGAATTAAGTAGGGCGAAAATAGAAATACTTGTGCAATTCCTTTTGCCATTCACTTACATCGAGGCGTACATGTCGCTTATAACCAATTGATCTCCTGCTTTATATGATTTTTTGGTACTGCAATTTGAACAGTTGTCGATAACCAATGTGTGGTTCCGACCAATAATCGCTCATGTGACAAGGTTTTGGCATCGTCGTTCCCTAGTACTGTATCGGGTTGTAGTGCTTTATGCCTAACTGTGATATTAATTCTTGTAAACTGTGTATGAGATAAATTCTTCGTACTTTTGTTTTCTTCGTAAACAAATAAGTTACTGTGGCGATTCCCATGCTACCTAAGGTTCGACTCTCGCAATGGCGCTAAAGCTTTAACTCAAACTGAACTTATGGCGAGTAATGTTAGCTTATGGAAGAGGTGCCTTGCGCGCATCCCGTGATACGCAGCGTGAATTCCGGCGTAGCGAATAGGTACGGGTTGGTGAAGCGATGGAGCAAGCAAGTTTGTACAACTCGTACAGCTCCGCCTCTTTTAATAGAGGAGGAGAGGGAATGCTTGTTAATGGCTTCATCAACGGTTTTCTTTGCTTCTTTTTCCAAACTGACGATGTTGTAACACACTGACGGACAGCGCACAGGCGGTGGCAAGCTCAAAAAGGATTGGCAGCCCTAGGGAGCTGCTGCTAGTGCTAACGCCTTTGGCCACGAAGAGGCCACTCTCTTCCTTCGACCCTTGACTACTGATTCCACTGCACTGGTGCATGTAGTTCCATACTGCGCACACACTTTATCAACGATTGACCTGTTTAAGA
>MU888670.1:0-10620 GCA_036418205.1 Ostertagia ostertagi
CCCATGCGAGCCTATCGGGGTTCGCCTCGCTTAGGGCCGATAGTGTGTCGGCTGTGATTCCCTCAACAATATCTAAGAGAGGAGGCAGAACGCAGTGTAGATTGCCACAACGACCCAGTGAAAAACTTGGTCAGATCCGACGCCGGCAGGACGTAATAATAGGACGTCAAGATGTTCAGGACGAAGGCCATAGTAAATGTGAGTGGTTATAGTGAGTGCTCATTGTGTATTGGAACTAGTAGTCAGGGAGCGCCAGGGGAGGGGCCCGTCTTGTGGGCGAGGAGCGACGGCGTATCGAGGGGGAAAGCGGCAGGGGCCTCGGGATGACCCGCTTGGGATAGGCACCCTTTCGTCGAGAGAAGGGATCCGAATTCCCGATCGTCGCACCGGGAACAGGACCTGGAGGGCGGTCTCGGGGAGGAAGAATACCCTTCCCCCAACGTGGTTCCGCGACACCCCGCAACCTCCTTAGCGAAAGTGATTGCTTCAACAATCGACTAGATCGATATCAGGAAATAGCGTGCGAAATCATGCTTGTACCTACAACCTAATCGCTGATACTCGTCATTGTGTACCACCAGTGTTTCTCATTTTTACTTAGTACTCACCACTCGCAAGTGGGTTCGGTCCCACTAGACTCCAACTAACACAATGGCCGACACGGACACAGCCGAAATTCTACGGGAATGCCGCGATCAGATCGAATCCGATGTGGAAGCTATTACTCAAACGGGTCGCGATATTGTCGAATCCGCAACACAAGTCTTAAGGGATCTCCAAACTGCGCATTCTACTGACAGTGTTACTGACCGAGTGTTGAGTGTTGTATCGGATACGGTAAGTTGAAGGAAAATTATGAGTATAAAACTAGGGTGGATATACGGAGGTGCAAAACTAGGGCCAATGTTATGCTCACAATCGAATAGGTACAGTAGGTGGGCAATGTGCGCAGTGACTGTAATGGGGTGCTCATTGTTTGCGATCGTACGTGCGATTAGGCGATTAGTCTACAATGAAAAATATACGTATAGATTAGGCGATTAGGCGTGGAAGACTACATACGTCTTGTTTTGCTTCGCCCATGGAGCGTTGTTGCGAGTAGGCGAGTAGGCGAGTAGGCGAATAGGCGAGTAGGCGACAGGCGATTAGGCGATCGCTCAATGGGCGAGCAACAAATCAATACGTATCCTTCCCTTATCGCCTACTCGCCTATCGCGCCTAATCGCACGTACGATCGCCAACTATGAACACTCCATTTCGTGCCACGTTCTCTTCATTTTGCTGCAGATTAGATTCGATATAACCCAACATTTCTTCGCACTGTTTTGATTATCCCTCCACTGTGTGCAAGTGTATCACCTGTATCACCTGTCGTCCCGTTGATCATCGAATTGCTCGAGCGGGCGCCAGCAACGTCTCCATTCGTCCCTGTCGCGTGCAAGAGTTGTCCAGTGGACCCTCCTCGCTCGAGGGACACGATGTCCTCATTCCTTTCGTTCAGAGCTTTCGTGAAGAAGTCTGACCATCGGGCCGGCGGTCGTCCAGGTGTTCGTTTGACGTCCCGAGGGATCCAGTCGGTAACCGCTCTGGTCGTATAACTAACTTTTTGCCTTCGACCCAATGAATTAATGGGGTGTTAGTAGATGATGGCTTCTGTGATGACATCTTCAGAATTGGTCGTTGTGGCGATTAAGTAATTGCCGCGATCAGACAATCCATTCTATTTTGTAAAGCGCTAAACTTTGTGCGTCGGGTGTAATTGCTGTATGTTGTTGAGAAGGAAGCTCATGGGATAAACAAACCGCTAACAGAATCATGTAGCTCACAGGACTTTAGCTATTAGTGTTTTGCAATGGCATGATTGTGATAGCATCCCCAACGGCTATATAAACACGCACTTAGCACACTTTCGGTCATTCGACAAGGTGATGCTGTGGTAGCCGGCGAGCAGAGGGGAACGAGGGGAGAGTAAGGAGAGGAGGGAGAAGGGAAAGCTTACGCAAGGTAGGGAGGTTCCGGCGCTTGCCGGGGGACCAATCTGGTATCCATATATGTGAAAACATAATACAGATTTAGCGAATTAATGCGTTTCAGGAGATTAGGTGAGAAGAAATACATATTATTGATTGGTTCTCGCCCATCGTGAGCGCGAGTAGGCGAGTAAGCGATCAAGCGATCGCCTCAACGTATCTGGGAGCAAACGAATAGACACCTATCCTTTTCTTACCACCTACTCGACTAGTGGTACGATCGATGCGTATACATTTCTTTTTGAATCGCACAATCGCAACCCTGAACGCTGTAATAGAAGTCATCATCTAGTTTTCACACAAGTCACGTAACCATAAATTAATGTACAGCAAGACGTTGAAACGCCGAAACACTTCATGGTTCAAATCTACGCATGGTCGTCGGTTTGCGCTCTCGGAGCCATGGTAGGGATGTATCTGGGCCACACGATATTGGTACCATTTATTGAATCGGTTGCGGAAAGCAGCACTGCAATGCTACTTGGGTGCATCGTTTTGGCCGTCTTTGGAATCCGCTGTTAATTCGGCAGGTGCTTTTTTTTCTTGTGATTTAGCCCTACCATTCTATACTTGAGATCTGAACCGCAGAGGTGATCAGGACGGTTTAAGGGATCTGCTATTCCTCGTCATCTGGCATCAATGCCGTGACGTCGCAAGAGTCACTGTTTTTGTCTGATGTCCTGTTCAAAGCATCTTCTGTCTCTGCAGCATTGCTTTTAGTAAGATCCTTCTATATGACGTCTCTTTACCTCCTTGGGACTCCTCGTGATCGCTTGCCCTGGCATCGCAGTCCATCATTGTTTTTAATGGATAATCCTGTGGCATCTACAGCAAATGACCCTGCTCTGGCTAACGCTAACTAACAGAGACATTCTGCACTACCCAAAAAGAAACCTCGTTTCTAACCATGTCGCATCTCATTTCAGCTAACTTGAGCTTCTTGTTTCTGCCTAAAGTGCTTCAGGGAGCGACGAGGAGCTCCCTCACAATGACAATTCACAAATAGAGGGGGCCTCTTGAAGAGCATGGGATATGAGATGGTCCAATCACTTCCTCAATACTAACGTTGCGAAAAAAGGAAAAACGAGTGGCTCTGTAAACAAGTACATTTTCCTCATGCTAAACAAAGAACGCGGACTGCTTAAACACCGCCGAGATAAGCGTACACTGCCTATGCCGCTGAGCTGTATGACAGTCTCATTACCGCAGAGTTGGGAAAGCAGCAGCGCACTTGATAGATGTCCGTGTGTTATAAGCTATGAGCAAAAGCGATGCTGGTAATCACTTATCGTGCAGACTTCTACCGTGGCGGCAGCCGGACGTTTCGGGCGACTCGCTACCCCACTCAATGGTCCTGCACGATTGGTCAACTTGAAGCTGCGGTACCTGATTCCGATCTCCCGGAACACTTCGGGTTCATGTTTGAAAGGTCAACAACGGATGCCATCTTCATCGCAAGGCAAGTGATGGAGAAGCAGTAACATATAGTGCTATCTAGCCTCTCATCTGAGAAAGCGTTTAACCCGTCTAAACTCCGCGAATCTCTTTGAGGGGTGCTTAAGAAAACACCGGAAAGAAGACAAAACACTGTTCGTACTCGGCAATGGCGTAAACGAAGAAGTGGATATGCACGGTCGGGGTCACCAAGGATCAACTCTTGGCCCCCGTTCCCTTTCGCTTAAACTGAAGTCTCATGGAGGGACCAGTGCGAGCCATCCTCCACGCTGACGACATCGCCCTCATAGCGTACAACAGAGAGGAGCTTTGGCGGAAGGTGCCGACAAGGAGTGCTGACAGAAGGTGGGTTCTACTGAATGTCAAGAAGACCAAGTTCCTGAGCTGAAGAGGGAACAGAGCCGATCGTGGACGGCCATGGTGAGACCATCGAAAGAGTGGAGGACTTCAGATACCTCGGGAGCGATCTGGCAGCCGACGGAAGTGTGGATCAGGCAGTAAAGGCACGAATCAACGCGGCATGGATGAAATGGAGGGAGTCCACTGGAATCCTCTGCGATCGAAGGTGCTCCAGAACACTCAAAGGGAATTTGTACCGAACAGTGGTAAGGTCTGCTCTAAGGTCAGCAAGAACCACGAAATTCGCTGAAATGAGGATGCTGAGGTTGTGCAAGGCAAGCGTGCGGCCCGAATCACATTCTTCTTGATCACGTTTCTCCACCTCTTCTTTGGGGCCTGCGAGGAACCCCAAAGAAGTGGTGGAGAAACGTGATTAAGGATCTGAGTGAATTTATGGCTATGGTGGAAGATGCCCTAGACAGAGCAGAGTGGCGACGGCTGAAAAAGGCAGCAGACTCTGCGTTTCGCGCTAGAGAGAAGGAGAAGTTTCTGCCCGTCACTGGCTGCCGATGAGCAACTGGGCCTTACCGTGGTCCGGCACCTTCCCTTCAGCCTTCTGGAGCACCGTCGATCGTTGAGGATGCCACTGAATCCCCTCCATTCTACCAGTGCCGCGTTTATCCGGCCCCTGTTGAGTTAAAGGATGGTGTCTTGTAAAAGGAAGAGGAAGGTGCACAGAGCTGAGAGGGTAGTAAAGTTCGCTAACTAGCTATCAAATGTGGTGAACCAAATGAAATAAAATATTTTTCCCCATTGACGAGGAATAAGGAGCGTGGAAACATGGACATGACCCTCTTGAAACCGCCAGCCTCGCCACACTACCTGCAAAACTTGCGCCACTCTCGGACTTGAACCCTGGATGATAGGACTCATAGCCGGGTTTTTGCCAGTGCACCAGGGATCACTCGACCACAGCACTGGATGGAACGTAATCATTTAGCCACTGGCGATCCGCCATGGTGGATGTGGTGATCATCCCTCACTTTGCCTGCAAAACATGCGTCGCACATGGGTTTGAACCTTTGGTGCAAAGTCTCCATAAGCGGCATCGCTACCACTGCACTAGGGAGCCCTTATTGTCGACGGGGCAAGGGTTGTTAGAAAAAAGGGATTGGCTCACCTAGGTTGCGAAATTTCGAAATTCCCGCAATAGTCATCCCGTGCGCGATCTTAACGCCAACGTAGACCGCAGGCGCCACACCGCTGACCTATCTATGCAAGACGCTTTCCTTTAACATTTCCAAAACATGCCGTCTGCTTTTATAACACAGACAAGTCTCAATGACGAATTTTGAATGTGGATAGATCTTAAAAAGCCCTCCGTCGCAAGACTTCTAGAAATGGCCACATTTAGAGTGACAGCAGCCTGTGTCTCCACCCCTCGCGCACTATTTCTGGTTTCTCTGCCGCCAACGTTGGTAGGTTTTGAATGGTCCAATCCTCTTACAGCACCTACTGGGATTACCCTCATTTCCGATCGACTATTCTAACGGGAATCCTAGGAGGGGATCCCTAGGTCCTCTACGCATGCTCTAGGAAAGTTTGTTTGGGAGCCTTCACCAAGTTACCATGAGCTCTTGCTGACATGGTAATTAGTAGATGAGGTTAGATTTCTACCGTTCCTGGTTTTGATGACTCCAACCATGACGTCTAAATTCTTTGTTGAGTCGTGTGGGATGCGTATTGCTGCCTTAGCCCCATCATATGTAATCTTTACCAGGAGTATCAGGTGTTCCGGCGTCCCGTTCTGACAGCCCCCTCTAGAGTACTGGTAGGGGTAGGCACCTTCTGCAGATGAAAGCCTGTGTACCTGGGTCAGCGCTTCTCTCGATACTTCTCCTTTACTTGCCTGGCGATGAAGATGGCATCTGTTGTATCTTTCGGGCATGAACCCGAACTGTTCCTGGGAGATCGGGACCAGCTCCCGCAGCTTCGAGTCGACCAGTCGCTCGTACAACTTCATGGTATGCGCAGTCAACTTGATCCCGCGGTAGTTGGAGCAGTCCATCGCGTCACCCTTCTGCTTGAAGATGGGGACGATAGTACTTGTTCTCCAGGCATCCGGCATCATTCCTCAGTTATATTGCTCAGGAAGTGGTCGAGCCGTCTCTTCAAGAGCCTTGCATTTTTAAACCGAACTCCATCCGGACCTACCGCCTTCATTTTTCCTAATGCTCACTGAAGTTCATTTTTCTCTCTTCTTCTACAATGGAACCAGCCGTCACCTGCATTTGTGGTGTCCCTTGTGAGGGAGCTCCTCGTTCAGAAACACAGCACAAACACATCTTTCTCTCTTTTCACCTGAACTTGCTTCTCAGAATGATACCATCTACAACCTCTTTGCTTGCCAAGGAATGCGAACTTTCATCATAATGTCCGATTCCTTCTAGAAAGCAGTTTTATGCTTGCTCTCCGTTTCCATAGCTTGGACGCAATAACCGATAACTGATTGATGGCCATCACTTAAAGGAATCTTCCACGGACCATGGACCAGTGGGCGGGACCGGAAGTTTTTGTGACGAAATGCATGGTAGGTACGGATCCACGTGTCGAACGCACGAACGTGAACAGGATTCACTTCAAACCTTCCCATGAACGTGGATCCGTACCTACCATGCATTTCGTCGCAAAACCACTTCCGGTCCCGCCCCATGTTCCGTGGAAGATTCCTTTAATTTCATTTTTCTCCAAGAGAGCTTCGGTGCGACGCCCCTAGCCAACTCCCGCTCCTTATTCGTGCGAACTCCTTCCACTATTTGCTCTCCAGTGCTGTTTTACCCGCTGCTCTTGCAGTACATTCTTGAATTTTTCCTGGACCCCTCACACAGGACAGAAGTGGACTTCAAAAGCATGAAGAATTGAGGATCCTCAAGGACTCTGAGTCGAATATTCTTACTTTTGCTTTTCTACACTCCAGCTACTGACCATGAGAATTTCATGCTCCACGAATTTGTTCTTTGAGAGCAGATGATCGATCCACCAACAGTGCGAACCCTTCAACCGATATGCACACCTCTCTATATGACACATGCCCAAGCCACGCGCTCTGGACGATACTCCCGGTAGAATGTTATTATGAAAGCTAACTCGTGCATAATAATTTTCAGTATGATGAAGATATTCGCTATATGGATCCCTTGAACGATGCTGATGTTCGTTTTGTATCACTTGTCTTCTCAGTTGCTCAAAGTATGTTCGTCGGACGAGCCATTCGAAGTGTATACCTGTCTGCTCAGCCTCCTTTATTCATAACCCCAGCAGCAATCGCTGTTTGCTATGCGGTAGGCACTTATTTCTGAACTCCTCCCATCAAAAAGTGAAATACTTTTTCTGTAAGGATTGAGGTCATACATTCTTGAAAACCGTACATTGGCTCTCGGATTAACTGTTTAGTGAGGTTGCAAAAGAACTGAAGGAGGATAAGTGTGAAGAACTTAACAGAAGAGATGTAGCAGATTAAAGTGTTGGAATTTTGCGGAAAAACATTCAAAAATTCATGGAAACTGGAAATTCGTCTGAGAATGCTTCAAGCACTACCACTTCTTCTGGAAAATCCCTTCAGGAGATTTTGTCTCACTTATGAAATTGGCTTGCCCATGAGAGACGGGAACTTCATAGCGACCTTCACAAATGTGTTCCAAAATAGATTGCTTTTGTACTAATTGGAGCTGAAATCCATTCAGAGTATCCGTTTCACCGTCAATTGATGCCGGCTTGGAGCCCTTAATACGCAAAATATGCGTGCTCAGGAAAATATTCGGCATGACAGCCATTGACCAACCCATTTCAAGGATGCAATCCCTCTGTACTGGGGTCTATAATAGTAGAATCCGCCAAAAGTTTACAGTTGAAGCATTCTCATCAACCGGCAAATGCCTGATAAATCACGCCTTCGCTATTCACAGCCAGCGTCTATTCCAAGGTTAAGTGCTTTTGCTGTCGCTTTGAAAAATGGAGACAATTTCATCACCACTAATCTGTTGAGAGTGATCATCAGCGAAGAATGCCTTCTACTCTCAAGGAATCGTTTTAAAGTTATAGGAAAACGAAATTAGTGGAAGCGGTGGAAGGAGAATGCATCATCAAATGTTGCAAACGTAATTTCCGTCATGTCAACGCTCATGGAGAGAAAAGAGAATGCAATTATTCATTAAAGAATCCATTGGAAGTATCCTCCTTATGCTAGACTTTTCCGTTCATACAACTCTATTGCCGTTGAGTGCGGGGACATCATACCTGTCCTGGTGTCCGACCGAAGCCGCGAGCGTGGGAAGGAGCTGGAGTTTCCTTTTCACACTCATCTCGCTGAGCACTTCAACAGTTATCAGAGGCTAGGGTAGCCTGGAGACGCATGATAAGAATCAAAAAACTGCTTTTCTTACAAGAAAGCACAGCATGAATTTATGGCAACTACCATTCCTTCATGTAGGCTTGTGTATAAATCGTTCGCTAAATAAACGAATTGACTATATGCTGAGAATTTTCGGCGAATATCCAACCACTTGAGCAGGAAAAATCCAGGGATAACGGTTAGATGTCAACACCTCCAATCCTTGCGCTCGCGGACTAGGCATCTCGACATTGTATGGGTGGACTCTGCTCAAATTGCTCTTATGCAGCCTGGTGTTCCTTTTGCCCAGATTCAGCTTCCTGAATACTTTCTCAGGCACAACTCTTTCTCAACTCTAAGAACGCAGGATCGAAATATTGAAAGAGGTACATGTGTCGCAGGGTAAAACGTACCACCAAAATTGTTCACAGCCGCGTTGCAGTTATGCGGTTGGGGAGACGAAGAACGTGCACTCAATGGGGGAAGGATCAGTGAACTGCTACGAGTATTCGGGAAGAGAGACGAAGACAACATGCTCAACAACATCACTCCAGAAATAATTCGCTACAGATAAGCACCATGAGAAGCGTTCGACTCGATTCCAGACCAAGTCAACGATCCCGGTGAGGTTGAAACGGATACTCGTTACCCGAAGTGTGCTTGCCTGTCCCTTTCAGCCCCTTCGCACATATCTGCTGCATAGTTTCTAAAATGTATAGTCAACATGGCTCCGAGAATTTATTGTGATAGGCTTCTGAAAAGTTCCGGTTTTTTCTACGAGTACATTTTTGAGTCCCACTATGTTTTTACACGCTCAGAACAACGTATAATTTGGGACAGAACAAGACCGAATTGTTTTCAGAGTATGCCGCGAGCTGCTGGCAATAATCGAATCGCTTTGTTGAGTTGTTCGATGAGCGCTGCCCTGGTGGCGAATTTTTTGTTCGGTTCAATACTTAATATTCTCACAACTTCATTCGTAGCACTGACCTTTTGTTACATATTCGCAAGTGGTGTCGTAATGCAGGTTATATTTGGAAATGTCAATAAAAAAGTAAGTGTTTTTAGAGATTAGAGATACGAATGTACTAGAAAGTGAAAGGCTTCCTGAGTCTGAGCCCAAGGGTTTTGGAGTCAATTTCGGGATGCGACGCACATTCGACTTCAAGTCGGAACCATAGTGACATGCGATTGAAAACTTCTATAAACTTGTCAAGGACACATTGCTAGTCATATCAGCATCCACCTTTTACATGAGATTGCCCCCAAATAGCAGAAGTTGGAGAGATGCAAGGCTGAAACATCTTGCTGTGTCGGGATTTTTTTGAGTTTCACTTGCAAGTGCACTGTTTACACGGGAATGCTTCTTTAAAGTAAGGGGCTTTAGTGAAAAGATTTTGGGTAGTCTCATTCATTGAAGCTAAGGAATCCTTACTGTCAGAGGGGGATCATGAGCAAAAACTCTACTATAAGCCAGAACGAGAAGAAAAAACCTCTGTTTTATAGTCGGCTATTCATATCTATCAACATGGGCTTATATCAGTTCTAATCACCGTAAAAGGATGCTTCTTTCTAACATTTGGATCTTATGCGTAAGTGTTGTTTAACTTTGTGTTGTTAGAAGTACGATAAGGCGATCTTCAACTCCGACCTCGCTAAGCCCTAAATCTCTTTAGGGTTGTGTGCGAAGCATGTAATGATATCACAGCAACGTGCTTGGCATTCCAGAGGGCTGTGGTATTCAGCGAACCCGTCTCAGTGGCCATAATCGGCACTGACTCAGAAATGGGCAGTGGGTAATTGGAGGTCCGGATGATAGTCGAGTAGTCTAAGGTGCAGTAAAGAAGACAGTTGCTCATGTTGACTCAATCATAGACCATAGTCGTCACCCCTATAGTTGCGTTAGCCTTCGAGATTCATTTTGAGATGTACAGGGTGAGAAATCGCAGAAAAGATTTGCTCATGGTTCACGCCAACAGACTTTGCTTGAGTCAGCTCAGGTCCCACCGTCGATGGAGACCCTGCAGCAACGCTCTTGAGATGTCCCCCCCCCTGAATAACCTTTGTTCACAGCTTCCATACCGTCTTCGGAATACGAATCATCCATCTTCAGCGTCAAGCTCAAAGGCTTCTTACCTTACCCCATTCTCGTGACAGATTTTTCTGATGTAGCTTGTGTGAAAGGTACTATGAGTGGTTTCATTGTGTCGAATATGGTTTCAAATTTCTAACTGGAAGTTTGAGGTTAAAACTGACAAAAAGTCAGTGTTTAAGTGTGAAGATAGAGTGGCCGTTTTTCGCTCTCCTGTGAATTCAATATTCACCGAATGTCGCAGTGTTTTCTGACGCAGTTTGATTTTCTCGTGTTTATACCATGCATGTTTTTCAGGTACACATGAAAATCGT
>MU888674.1:0-12797 GCA_036418205.1 Ostertagia ostertagi
CTTACTGAATGGCCCCCCTTCCTATGATACGAGTTATGCTCAAAACGTTAATACTTCAGAAGTACTTTGTCTTTGTACTCTGCGTCTACCTAAGCCATGGAGCTATCGAGGCAGATGTCCCGGGTCGGTCTGCATACGCCTCAAATTTTTTTTTCACGAAAAATTAGAGAATAATCCTAATTTTCTTATAGCTGCATCGGAGAAGCTGAGCGATGCGGAAATTGCCGAATATCTACGAAAGCACCAGAACCTTTTTGAGGTGAGCCTCAAAAAGGCCTCAAAAGCTGTCTTTTGAGGCTCATGGAAATCTATGTCAATCATCCGTTCTGAGAATGTTCGGTAACAGGTCTCTTCGACACCGGTGCCAGGCTTCAAGTACAAATTGATGGATCTGAAATACGTCAGCGAGGAGAAGAATCCTGTCGTAGACGACAAGGATGACAACGGCGATGACATACCTGAAAGGTTGGTGGTTGCAATTCTAACCAGAGAAGGCTTCCAAGTTCCCATGGAGCTCTGAATGTTTGGCCCGGGTAAATATAGATCGTCTCAAAAGTTCGTGCATATCTTTTTGGACCTCATGCCACAAGCTCCTTCAGGGAATTCTAATTATGCCTTTGGAGAGGGCACAACAGGTAACATTCAACCGAATCATGCCCACCCTAGTCGTCTTGTCCGAAAAGATAAAGCATTTGATCAATCCCTTTTTGGGATGCGGCACGCATTCTACTTCCATTTGTACATTCGTAGTGGCGTTTGAATGCGATGTGGCCTATACAATGACTTGCGGGGGCCAGCCGATGTACAAGTCAGTGTTTTTATCCTCCCAGACAAGTCTGGTACCAATTAACCGACCCCGGAGGGATGGAAGGCTTGGTTGGCCCGGGCGACTCACGACCCAGGATTTGATCCGCGTGGTAAGCGCGCCACTTGCCACTACACCACTTCCGCCCTATCGTGCACCATATATGCTGACAATGTCGAACTGTACAAAGTTATTGGGAACAATTTCGATTGTGATGTGCTGCAAGCAGCCATTAACCATATTGTCACTTGATCCGACCCATGGAAGCTACATCTCGCTCCCAGATAAACAAAATGTTCACCATCGGAAATGATACTATTGTCCAGCACTACAAAATAGGTTCTGTAACATTAGAGCCAGTGGATGCAATAGATTCTCGGGTTTTCTCATCAATTAAGCTCGCTTTTGGCACGCAATACAAGGCCTTGGTGTCCAGATTTTTCAAAACATCACAAGCAAAGTATCCCATGATCCTACTAAAAGCATTGAAAGCCTATGTGAGGCCAATCGTAGAAATTGGTGATTCAGTTTTTTTTATCGAAGAAGATGAAGAACTTTTGGAAGAAGTGCAGAATAATTCCTCTCGCAAGCTTGCCCTCCGTTGCTCCGCGCTGAGTTTGCCTAGTGGAAAAGAAAGAAGCCGACATTTTGCTTTATCTTCTCTGGTATATGAAAGACAGAAAGGGCTTCCGAAATTTGGCAAAGAATGTTGCCGTTGACCCTGCTGACTATTTCACGCTGATAAAAATCGAGAACAAGAGGGTGTAAAGTCAAAATAAGGTCTGCGGTAGTAATAGCACAAGTCAAAGCTGGATTATTAGCTGTCAAAGGCTACCTTTTCGAAAAATTTTCTGATGAGAATGTCCTCCCCTTGCACACGTGGGATGTTCCGTAGTAGAGATCTAGTCAGTCAGAGGTTTCGTGATCAGAATATGGTTGTCTTATTGTATCACTTTATAAATGATTGTTCCATAAACTGTTTTGGTAATATGTATTTTCCCACAATTTGTTTTCTTTTGCGAAGTGGTTTCGTCGTCTTCTTCTTCTCCCTAGCGTTAGTCCCACTCAGTCGCAGGATCTGCCGTCTTTATCAGTCGTCGCCACTTCGCTCTGTCTAGGGCATCTTCTGCTGTGACCTAACCACTCAGTCCTCATTGGTCGACGTTCCCTTTCCACACCTCATCTTCGGCGGTCGCATTTGACTTGCGCTTCGGAGCGGTCCATTGCTTTTCCTTATTTGGGGATCCCGTTCCCTTCCTTGAGCATGCCCATACCATCAGGCATGATCGCCCTGTTCCCGTGCATTTCAATTTCTGGACAGGGCCATGGCTGCCAAGTGGTTTTTAATGAGTTCGGGTGTTTTTCGTACTCGTTATAGTTCAGCTTACACGCACTTATCCTTGCTTCCCCACTAATAAATGAAACGAGTAACTAACTACTAAATAAATTATAAATAAATAAATAAATAAATAAATAAATAAATCGTTTTGAAGTTTGTCCTGTCCCGGAAATTCCCAGAAATAGCAGTGAACCGGCAAGCTTCCCTGACTGTTTCTAAGGCAAATTCACTTCCGTTGGGCATACAGCGAGCTGTTGAGGGGCTCGATCTCCGGACGATCGAAATGCAAAGGGCGAAATGCAAAAGCAAAGAATTCTTCTTCGTAGCTCACAACAACTCTGAAACCCTGTGCTTTCAGCTTCGACGCTCGTCGTTCAGTGGTCCAACTGCTCTACACTTTTTCACATCACGGACCAAGCCAACTGCGGTAAGTAAATCTTAGGGTCCAAATAGGTAAGCAGAACCGGACGAAATCAAGCCGATGTCTCATTCCCACAGGATCGTGCTGGGCAGTGTCGTCGGCATCTGCGATGTCAGATCGATTGTGTATTACTAGCAAGGGAGCGAGCCCGTAGTAATGTGGTGATCACTTTGTTGGAATTTCAATTAACGATTCAGTTTAGCTAATTTCATAGTCTCCATTTTCGCGACCTCAGGACATGGTTCAATGCTGCGTTTCATCGGCCGGTTATGGTTACGAGTTTTATGATTGACATAACTCGCCTTCCCAATCTACTCATGCATTTGACCGGTTTCTAAACCATGTTGGAAGGTCTTTCAAGGGCGTGACAAGCTTTTTGAAAACGGTCTTTTGCATGATATAGGGCAGATGCGAGAACCACAGAACCATGTTCAATTTTTCCTGAACGGCCCTCTGAATACCAGAAAAGGAGGTCCCTAGTTCGATTTCTCGTGGTAACAAATTTTTGCATTTCGAGTTGACGTGCCAAAATTCGCGCAAAATGGAGTTAGAACCAATAAGAACAATCAGAACTCCATTTTGAGCACATCACGAGTTTTTGGAACGTCAAAACTCGAAATGCAAAAATTTGTCACCAAGAGGAATCGAACTAGGGACCCCTTTTCTGGTATTCAGAGGGCCGTTCAGGAAAAATTAAACATGGTTCTGTGGTCCCCGCATCTGCCCCTATATCATGCAAAAGACCGTTTTCAAAAAGCTCGTCACGCCCTGAAAGACCTTCCTGGTAAGGAAGGCATTTCGTAATTTCGGTTATTATATTGCGTGCGGGCCGAAATCCCCCCTATACTCTTTCCCGATTTTCCTCGACACCTCTTTTTCATTATGTTTAAAGTTATACGATCCAACTTTTCCGGACAACCTAATTTCAATCATAAGTTTTCTGAGTTAAAGGCCCATGTTGCGGTCCTATTGATTGTTATTTCGCTCAAAAATGAAATGAGAGGTGCAAAGAGGACTGAATAGCATAAGGAATAAAAGAAAACGCTGAAATGCAAAAGCACATTGTACTGGAGGTCACAGACCCAAGGTATGCTGCGAATGCTAAGAATGGCAGCGGTCGCAGCGGTGAAGTGCCCTTGTAGCGCACTTTCGAGTCGCGGCAGTGCCGCGACCACTCTAATTGGGAGCCCTGCTACCTCACTCACGAGCAGAATTTTTTAAAAAATCTGATCGCGACCCATGCCTTCAAATGCGATTCAACCCATGCCTCAAGTGCGGTTAATTCGCACATTCGCATTTGCATGGCCCATCTACAATGGGCACATAACCATTTCTCCGGTCTTTAATACATCCTGAAACTGCATCGCGAGTTTTTTACTGATTGCGTTATCTAAAGCGCACTCCAACGGTCTCCGATCATTTGTTAAAGGCAAATTCCGGGATTAGACTTGGGCGTTTTCTGTCTGTATATGACTTTTCGGATGTTTATTGGGATCGATATAGAAGAAATGAGGAAGAAAAACCGCGTAAAACACTCAAAAAAGGATTCCCTTCTTCTTTGACGGCTTACAAGCCACTAGTAGATGAGCGACGTCTTCGGACGAGTTGTCCGTAAAACTGGCCCAATGCCAACTGTGCTATTTCCCGGACATCAATCGATGCCGCCAGAAAAGCAGCTGACTGTTGCCGACTTGCGTTGTCTTCCTCTCTTTCTTTCTCGCTTCTTTTGATTCTTTTTTTGCTTTCTTGATAATTGCATGAGTAGATGGAATTACTTTCAATTATTCACACGTTCTACGATTTTTGTGGAGGTGAATCAGAATCGAACCTATACCGCAACTATCTAATCCATTTGTTCAATTGAATAATTGAATATCGCCCTACGACGTTTCAAGCAGCGACAACTTAATGTGAGTCTGACAAAATCCTTCGTCTAGCGCTCTAGGTACAAATTCCGATACAGGACGTGGGAGTTGCTCTGGCAGTTGCGTCCCTGCACTTCTAAATCACTTTAAGCTTATTGGTCGTCTGAGCCGAACTTGTCCTTTAACGCTAAGCACTTTCCAGATTTCATTAATCCCTGTCAAATTTTCTCGAGTTTCTAGGTTTGTTAGATCCAAGATACGAATTCTTCGATATATATAGGGATGTCAGAAAGGTCTTTGCGCATTTGCCAGCTTTTTTAATTTTATTTTTCGTATCAGTACAAGTCAGTTGACAGTAAGCACCACTTTAATCTTCGGCTTTCATCGCTCTAACCACTAACCGAAAGGTAATTTCTTAACTGTCCAATCTCGATTCAAAAATCCGAGATTTTCGGTACTCGAAGGTCTCCCACAATATGTCTGGATCATTGGACCACCCTCTATATACAGTTAGTTCGACTGCAACAGAAACTGATGGTATCTGTCGGTGCCAGGTTTGCCGAACACACTGGAGAGATCAGATCACCCCTAAGGAGCTTGCAGATTCTTGCTCGACCCTTTTCGTACTTTGTAGACGAGCGCGCCGCCGAGAAAAAGTTAACTACCAATTTTCCGCAACACACGCGAGCCCATCCATTTGTCATGTTCTTAACGCAATCAAATAGCGGGAATTCATTGGTAAAGCCCTCAGATGACAAAGCGCTTTGTGCTAGTCTCGTCACAGTCCAAATCGTCTCCCGTCATCTGCGTGTGAGCGAGATATGAGATCTTCACGTAGCTCAGCACGGCTAAAGCACCGCCTGGCTTATGGGCGTTTATGCGCGAGTGTTTGAAACTCGCGGTCCAGAAATCAACCCGGCGACAACTTCCAAAGTTGGTGAATCTGCAAACGTTGCGCTTACTGCGAACTCCTACCAACAAACTCCACTGCTATTGGTGAATGGTATATGATTACGGCTGGGCCTCTTGCACATGCGCACCGCACACAAGTGGCCAAGTTTATCTTATCGTGGCAATACTCGTCCACGAATTACGAAGAAGATCGCAAATGTCTCAAAGCTCCTTAACGTACGATTTGACCCCTGGTGTTTTCGACAGACCTGTGGCACCCAGAACTACAGTATTATATACCTCTGTTGCTTCGAATTACAACAGAGGGTTGCCCTCATGACCCTAACACTCGCGAGAGACTTGCTTCGGAGTTTTTGCCTTCAACGCTCCAGAAGCCTCAAAAGCTCAGGATTTCTAAAAAAGCATCAAAAAGTTGGAAGGCAATGTGTTGGCGATAATGATGGGAAATATATTTGTTAATTGCTGACTATGATAATAAAGAAAAAAAACTTGAAGATTTGTAGAAAATGCGCAATGACTTCTTCGACAATCCTAATAGTAGTCTGTAGTAATAGCTGATAAATGATAGTTGTAGTAATAGTGATAATTGATAGGATGCAACTGCCACCGGCTAATAATGTTAGCAGCAAACCATTACATTTTGTGGGGCTGTCGTCACATATGTTGTGAAGTCTGCAGTAGACACACGTCAAAGGGGACAGCATCAATACCGTACTACCTTGCCGCCGGTTCAAGAATTCTCTGTTTTAGATGTCAAGGTGGCTGGCCGATTAGAGCCTGGCAATATTTCGCATATGAAGGTGTTGTAACTGGCGGCAACTATGCTACAAAGGTGGGGTCATTACCAACTACTTTATATTCTGTGAAACATATCTATGTGAAAACTTGTAAGTAGAGTTATTATTAGGGCAGCTGTCGTCCTTACGAGATTCATCCTTGTGGTCACCATGGAACAGAGCCGTATTACGGAGAATGCGACGATGAGGCCGAGACCCCAAGATGCAAAAGAAAGTGCCTACGCGACTACAAGAAGTCGTACCCAAGCGATAAGCGCTACGGTACGCGTCAAATTGAATTCATAATGAAACCAGTAATCTAAACCAAGGAAGGTAAAGAGGTAACCTAAACTTAAGATTGAATCTATGCAGATACTGTTTCGAATGGGTCGTGCCACGTAGTCTCGCCACTAACCGGCTAGATCTTTCAGTGAGAGAAGGCCTTCAGTGGAAGAGACCCGTAGACTGTTTCGAATAGGTTAAATAATATATTGAATGATATACCGAAATAATAATTTCCGGTAAAAAACAAAAAGGTAGTAGCTTATCATTAATACGGGGGATGGTTGAAAATTCATCTCCCTCCACATATAAAACGGAATTAATTATTTTGGTAAATTCAACCCAATTGCTCCCAACTGAAGAATGAAGAGCACATTTCAGTCTATCAAGAAAACTCATAGTGGCCTTCTTTCGCAGATTACACTGATAAGAATCGCCACATGATGACGTGATGCACAGTCGACTTCGAGCGGTTCTCGGCGGGTCGCGGATTATCACGACGTTGTCTGAAACACAGATAGCAAGAGTCCCGCATAGTCAGAGCTACTAACTCTATAAAGCTCTCCATCGATTAACAAATTGAAGAGAAGTATAGGAGCTAACTTTAGGCTGGCGAATTACAGTAGGTCGCTTTAAAGGCCTACCCCAGGATCACATTGGTGTGGCCCATGTGCACGAATGTGATTGTACTGGTGGGAAGTGGGCCGGCAGTAAAGAAAAAAGGAAAAAATCCGTCAAAAACGCTTAGGTTAAGGGCTCACTCACCTTCCTGATCGGCTGTGCTAAGGGAATGAGAGACTATGCGCGGAGGGGAGAGTATGAGGCGAGAGAGTACTACAGATGAGAGAGCGCCAGACAACAGCCTGATAAGAAAAAAAAGTCTGCAGCTTGGGCAGCTTACTTTGCAAGGCCCAAGCGCTCTTATCGGTCGGTTTCCGTGCACGAGGAACGCCACATCTGTGATTGTCCTCTAGGGTTCTATACTAGTGACCGAAGAGAAGCGTTCACACGAACTCTGCCTGGGTTGTGCCTTTAAGGCTTTGAGGTGTGACAGATGACGTGATACTAGTTCTGCTTTTGGAAGGACGCCTAAAGAATAGTATTTGCAGTAAAACTTCCATCAAGGCTGCACCCTGTGTGAGGAGAAGTTTGCTGATATGCGCCAATGACAAAATGACTTTTGACCTCTCCCCGTGTAGTTACCGCGTCCGGCGAGGGAAAAAGTGGGCGATATGGGGTGTGACGACTTGTCTGAATCAAATACTATCGAAACGGCTATGTTGGTGACGGTGGTGGTCGTGGGTGGGGAGAAGGGGGTCATATGGGGAAACCCTGGCTGATGGTGGCAGTAACGGTCTATCGAGGGTCCCTAACAGAGGGTGAACGTGAAATTTTTACAACTACGGATGCTCCGCTCGCATATTTGCAGGCAAGCATCAATGATCATTTTCCTTCACTTTTTTCATGTGTTTCTCTGTTATTTATGTTTGAACACAATATGCAGCAGCGTTTTTGCTTGTGCGTGCAAATTCAGTGTTCTTTTCGCCAAATTATGTATCGCATTCGAAAGTTTTTCTGCTACAATATCATATCTTTTCGTTTTCTCCAATACCATAAATTATTCAGAAATCATGCACAAAATCTGAAAAATCAAGGCTGTCGGCGCTTCTGACAGTAAATATTCTTTAGGTTTCACAAAGGCAAAAGCGGAAGTTCTTCTTCCCATCGGACCTTAATCCACCCGATGGTACATTCCACCCACTTTTGAGCCCACATATACGTGGTTTAAAGTTCTGAATATGTGAACTCCAAAAATGGGCTCAATATCTTTTATCAAATGTCCGGTGAATTCTTGCGTAAAAAATGGAATCAAAGTTTTCTGTTTTGTGGAGCTAAGGAAGAGCAAAAACTCGAAGCGTCGTCACATGAAGCGTTTTGAAGATCTCACTCCCAACAAAACGCAAAGAAACCGGTCAAAACAGTTGCGTCTAAAAGGAAGCAAAGTAACCAAATAGTGGACTGAGGAAACATCAATGTTAGTGTTTTGGTTGAGATTGGTAGGAGAAAATGTAATCCTGGCCAACGTTTCGACGGTCTCCTCCTTTTCAAAGGCTTGAAAATAGCTCGAAGCTTTAAATAATACCCCACAAACGCATTCTCCGTCCGCTCTAGCGTGTCTGACACCTGGTCAGCAAACCCACGGAAAGCAACCGAAATTCGAAAGATGTTCTCCTTGTGGAAAGTCAGACACGCTAAAGCGCAAAAGGGGGTTGGTGGGGTGGGAATAAATTTGCAAGCTTTGAGCCATTTCAAAACTCGAAAACGATAAGACGGTCGAAACATTGACCGTAATAAACTATCCCCCTTCCAAGCCCAAGGCAGAAGTGTAAATTACACTGCAATAACGAAAATGCCGAGGCTTCAAGATGAGAGACTTGCAATTTATCACTAATTATTTTTGTAAGTATTTTTATTTAATGTTGTGCTTAGTTCTATCATTTGCTAATAGAGTCATGTGCTGCACTTATCATGCTCCCCCGATATATAGGCCGCATTCTGACTGCGCCACCTTCGACTTTGTGTTCTTTCCAGCATTTTCACATGCCATGCTGTTCTTAAAGGAGGAATTCACGATTAGAATGAAGGTCGAAGAAAGGGAAACTGACCTAGTTGAGGGACCCACGGACCTCCTGAGGGTGCGAACTGACGCGCAATTCGCATGGAAAAATTTGACCTCGGCGACCTATCATGCCTCAAAGCTGGCGGGTCCGGCGATCTCCGCCCACCGATCATCTGATCACTCGCCGTAGTTCAATACGTGGCGAGTGATTAGATAGCTGAGAGAGCGTAGTGTTGAAGAGGGCACAGCGATGAGAGTCGCATCAATGCTCAAATCAACGGGCAAGGAAGGGGTCCCATTTCTCGGGTTCTGGGCCGTTTCTCATGGTTCTTCCTTCTTTCGTGTACCACTCACCATCCCTAGGTTAATTTGAAATGGGTTGCTTTTTCATCGTGAATTCGTCCTTTAAAAAGCACCAAAATGACTGCTGTGTCTGAAGAAAGAGCACGCATTAGATATCAAAATGACTCGGATACTTGCTAGGAGAGAATATAAAAAGAGCAGGAAGAACAAAACGGCTTGAAATTTCTAACCAAAGGCAATATTTATGGCACATATGTAATTCTGCTCAATGCAATAGTCCGCTGTGCCTTTTAAAGCCCTATTTTTTTGCAAAATGCAGGACTTATTGACAAAATTCTAGGGAAATCAAAGTGCTGATTACACTGAGAATAAGGACCTCCTTTGTGGACGATGAATGAGTCTATAAGTCGAATTGTTTTGTGCAAGAGAAAACAGGCGCTGAGACGAGAGAACAGCTTCTGAGACGAGAAGGCAAGGGACGAACGAGACGCAGAGAACACTTTAGCCAGGGTCAACCGTCACGTTCGAACATTTTCGGGATTTTTGCGACCCCCCCCTCTCGAGAGGGTCCAGTTGCGACCCCCCCAACACACAGTTGCGACCCCCCAATACAACCAGCCTTCCTCCACCGCGACCTCTCCCTCTTCTATAGTATTTGATTCTGAGACCAGTTGACACAGCCCAAAACCTACCTAAAACTCCGAAACTCCACCCACTTTTTCCCCAAAAACAGCCGTCGAGCGGGGGGGGGCCAGTGAAACGGCAACTTTTTTCGCACGCACCTATGCCCTGCGCCCCTGATCACCAAAGCGCGCAATGCGACCAATGCGACCCCTCTCCCCTCCCAGAACACAAATGCGACCCCCCCCCCGTTCGAACAGTTCGAACGGACGGTTGACCCTGCTTCAACGTGTTGGCTTGAATTCTATGTGAGTTGATTACGATCTGGCCCTTTCCACTTATTTGGACTCGAGGAAATGGCACAATTTCTGCAGTTTGTGCTTCCCTCGATTTCCGGGAGAAGGGGAATTCATTCAGCTATGAAGAAGTTCATCATCTAGTCACGAGCTTACCTCTAAATAGGCATTTTTACTCCTCATTTTTATCCCTTCTTCAACGAAATCAGCTTCAGACGGAATTGAAATCGACCCGCTTGACTCGTATTTCAAGAAGCACCCTTCATAAGGTCTTGGCTGCTTATAATCTGATCCGAAAAATTTTTTCAGCTCATCAAAAGAAATAAATAAATGTTGCAGGTAAAACCGCTTACCGATTGCCAAATTCGGTGAAAGCTATCCAGAGGGATATTATGAAGAACGGACCAGTTGTCGCTGCATTCATTGTGTATGAAGATTTCGGTTGGTACCGAAGTGGAATTTATAAGGTGAAACCTTCACTCATCTCATCACCTGAACTCCACTTTCCTCCTGAGACTGGGAGACTCAGCTTTGCATTTCACTTATTACAATCCACAAATGCGACCTCAGTGCCTGGTGTCTCAACACTTTACCTAATATTTAACAGTTCTTCTTTGCAAAAGGTTTCGAATGTTTTTTTTTCACAACACTTTGTTATAGCACACTTGGGGTGCAAAATCAGGTGGCCATGCAGTGAAGGTGATAGGATGGGGAACGGAAAAAGGAACTCCTTACTGGCTTGTTGCCAACTCGTGGCACGACGACTGGGGAGAGAAAGGTGAGTCTCACAGCGATTTTAAGGATTAGCCCACTGTGGACCGCCGTTATGTGTGCACCTTCATAGGATATTGTCATCTGTTTTATGAGTAACTGATCTTGCAATAATTTGATCCGAAAATATTTAATAATATTATTATAATAATAATATAATATTATATTTAATAATTTCTGGCTCGGGAAAGTTTACTGAATTTGCCGCTCAGGAAAATGGTAACTAGAGCTTGATAACGATATTCTCATGTGCTGGCGTGAGGCATATGGTGCAACATGCGGTCCGCAGTGGGTCATATTCGTCTATACAGTACTCTTGATGTGCAACTTATCGAATACTCTCTGGACCTCATTATACCTGGAATTTGGTTGGTATGGCTTCATGTTCATAAAGAATTATTTTGCAGGCTACTTCCGTATGATTCGTGGAATCAACGACTGTGGATTTGAAGAGGCCATGGTCGCTGGGCTAATCGAGTAATGATAAGAAAATCGAAAAGAACAAGAAATGGAAAAAAATCAGAGCTAAATAAATGATTGATGCATATGTATTATAACACAGGTGGGATGATTCCAGTAAAGGACGAATTCACGCTGGAAAGCAACCCATTTCAAATTAACTTAGGATGGTGAGTGGTACACGAAAGAAGGAAAACCATGAGAAACGGCCCAGAACCCGAGAAATGGGACCCCTTCCTTGCCCGTTGATTTGAGCATTGATGCGACTCTCATCGCTGTGCCCTCTTCAACACTACGCTCTCTCACCTATCTAATCACTCGCCACGTATAGACCTGCGGCGAGTGATCAGATGATCGGTGGGCGTGCACTGGCCCACCGCGCCAAGATTGAGCCTTAATAGGTCGCCGAGGTCTCCTTCGGTGCCAATTGCGCTTCAGTCCGCACCCTCAGGAGGTCCGCGGGTCCCTCAACTAGGTGAATTACTCCTTCTTCGACTTTCATTCTAATCGTGAATTCGTCCTTTGACGCGTGTTGTTGGAGTCCTCCCAGTTTCCTCAATGTATGTTGCGTTACACACTGACATCAATTTGATAGATTACGCCACTTTGGTACGGTCTCCAACTAAGCCATTTGGGCATGTAACGTAATGGTTTGATATAAACTGCCTATCGTAGAGTCCATTTGTACGAGTCTGATTTGTCCTTAAGAATCTCACTAAGACAACCTCATCGTCCAGCTGCGCACGGACAAGATATCCGTTGATTCCAGTCACTCTACCAGATACGAATGGTATACACAAAGGAACTTGCTTTGGCGTGGCAGGCTCCACTCAGTACGCGCCCTTCTGCGATGTCGTGGCACAGTATGGCCGTTCGAAAAAAAAACTATATCAGAAGCAAATCTGCTGCCGTTTTGCTTCACTTGTGCATACGTTTGCAGCTGTTCTGAACGTGCTCCTAACAACTGCGTTTTTCAAGGCAGGAGGATGTGCAGATTCGGCATGAATCAAGATGTACATGCAGCCTGCTTTCCTGTACCAATTCCTACTGAACATGCCGTCAGACACTTTCACCTGCGTGTTTAGGTAGGGAAGCCAACCGTTGCGTGGAACTTCTCTTGTGAGCTTGATGTACTGCGACTGTTGGTTCATTAGTCGAAAACACTCACTCTTTCAGGATTTACAGCACATCACTGGAACGTTCCGTAATGATTCTTCAATTCTCCTTGATAAAACAAATTGCAAGTTCTGACTGGGGCCAAACCCTGACCCATAGTCAACGCTTCACTCTGAGAGTAGTACCTACCATCTCGTTATTGAACGCTGAG
>MU888678.1:0-26179 GCA_036418205.1 Ostertagia ostertagi
ACTCGCAGAGAACTCGCTCAGTCCCACTTATTGATCAACTACAGCGAGGGATATATGGCATCTTTACAACTACAGGCGCTGTTTCACCGTATCAAATTGGGTATGCCTAAGTTTTTCAACTCAGGTACCAATGAATGGCTGGAGGAAAATGAAGGGCTTCACTGGTTTGCTTGGAATTCTCAAGAAGATTCAGTGCTAGTGAAGAATTGTTGCTTCGCGCTGTTTCCTGCGCTGAATCAAAATCGCCATCTGTCTGACAGCTGCGTTCTCGTCTATAAGGAGTAATGGTTTTGAATGCGTCTTTCCATGAGCTTTTAGTGGAAGGCACTCTAATCCTGGGCTATTTGTGAAGGACGGCATGAGGTTAGCTCGCTAGTCCAGCAGTGTAACAATGTGACTATGATAACTTAAAGGCGCAGCGCCAGGCAGAGGTCGTGTGAACGCTTCTCTTCGGTCTGTAGTATAGACCCCTAGAGGACAATCACAAATGTGGCGTTCCCGTGCACGGAAACCAACCGACAAGAGCGCTTGGGCCTTGCAAAGTAAGCTGCTGAAGCTGCAGATTTTTTCTCTTATCAGGCTGTTGTCTGGCGCTCTCTCATCTGTAGCGCTCTCTCGCCTCATACTCTCCTCTCCGCGCTTAGTCTCTCATTCCCTTAGCACAGCCGATTAGGAAGGTGAGTGAGCCCTTAACCTAAGCGTTTTCGACGGATTCTTTTCCTTTTTTCACTGCCGGCCCATTTCGCACCAATACATTCGCATTCGTGTGCAAGAGCCACACCAATGCGATCCTGGGGCATGCCTTTGAACCAGGGTGAAATCGTGTGGAGGACGATTTCCTTTATTAGGTCGGTCCATAAGTCTTGCAACAAACTGGCCGAATTTTGAATTTAATATTTTCATTATCTTTTTGTTCCATTCATCCGGCATGCTACCCTCCATCAATATCTACAACCTATTGCCAACACACTAGTAGCTGCTCGATGCCTCCCTTGTAGGACTCTACTGAATTCTGATCGAAGAAAGATCAGATGTCGATTTTGACATCATCATAGTTAGGATGAGCTTTCTTCTCTAGGAGATGGTTTGGAGAGGGGAGCAGAAGGGCATTATTTGCCACGAGGTCAGGGCTATAACGTGAATACGGAAGAACTCTCCGTCCTAGAGTCTCGAAATTTTTCCTGAATTTTCTTAGCAAGAGGTGGTTCAACGGTGTCATACAAAAGCAAACTTTGCCTTGTTTTTCTTTCGTATTAAAAGCGTTGCATTCGAGCTGTGGATAGTTGACTTTCGCGTTGACTGCGACATCTACACGTAGGGGTTTCCAGAGCTTAACTCCTCTCGTGTTCCACCAAAAATCCGAGAAGGCCCTACTTGGACGAGGTTGAACTTAAGCAGTAAGAACTCCCGAAGCGTTTGAGCTGGACTACCGCCGCTTGTTCATTTGTTAGCAAACTGTACCCACTCCTCATCTTCGGCAAATGTGATGGATGGTCAATCGTAGAATCCCTAGTAAGTCGACTTGAACATAACGGTGTCAGATCGTGTTTGGAGCTGAATCGGGCTCAAGGCACGTGGGGACCAAACTCTACATTTTCGGATCTTCACAAGTCTTTGGAGATGCCACAGTGCTGTCTCCTTGTCGCATCGGAATCGCTCTAGCAAATGATCGATACTCTATCCAGATCCCTTTTCAACGCGTCAGATAGAGCATCGTGATTGTCAGTCACAGGGTGGTTGGAGTGTGGGTTATTTTCAAATAAAAAAAGTCAACGCTGAGCAGAGTGAAGCGCCGTTGCACTGTGGTTTGAGAGAGCGTGCCCTCGCCTATCTTCTGGCCAATCCTTGGTGTAGCATGACTTGCGGAACATTCCAAGCAGTACTCGTAAAAATTAAGGGCACGAAGAGCCCTTTCGCGAAATCGGTGTAATATCCATAACAAGTAAGCAGACAACGAGCTGGACCGTTGGCTGAAATTGCAAAGGTTGATGCTACGTCAGGAAATATGTTGCGGATTTTCAGGAGTTCTCCCTAAAATTCTATAGCATTAAATGTAGTTTGTTGCAAGACTTATGGACCGACCTAATATTTGTCGTAATATACGTATAATTTCATATCCAAGATTGCAGGTGAAATCTGGTTCTCCGAGAGGCACACAACTCAACCAAATCATGGAAGCTGGAGAGTTGGTTCCTCTAGTGAGTGGTTAATCTTTTTATGCCAGACCTTCTCTAAACAGATGTCATCGTACTTTCTTTAGGAAGTTGTATTAGATCTGATCAAAGAAGCGATGCTCAAAGATGTTGCGAAGTCTTGCAAAGGATTCCTGATAGACGGTTATCCCAGAGAGGTGAAGCAAGGTGAACTGTTCGAGAAGAAGTAAGTGTTCTGAGCTTTCGAGCTTACTTCAGATGCGGGGGCATTTCCTTACTATGTGAATGTAATTAAAACTATTCAGATTCAAGAAGCACAGTCGGTCATCTTTTTCGACGTGCCCGAAAAGGTCATGGTTGAGCGACTTTTGCATCGAGCTGAAACCAGGTAAGATTTTTTTGTAAACACTTGTTTTCTCCCATAGTTCTGATTGCGTTATTGTTAGCCCATTATAGTTCTAATTCCATAGATGTGTTTACTGTGGCGGGGTTGTGGGCCGCTAGGACAGAAAGCGACTTCTTCGTTGCGGGGATCTCAGCTCCACTCATCAACTCAGCGGCGGGATTAGGGAGGACCAGGGGTTCTCGGAGCGAAAAGTTCGCGCTGCTTAAACAGCGGGAAAGTGGTCCTCCTAAATTCAGTCGACCCACTGTAGGCGGAGGTCCCAGTTGTGCCACTGCAGGATGAATCGACCAACTTGTGCAAAAAAGAAATCAGCTCGTCAGCTGGGACAGGGTGAATAACGGTCGAGGAATTCCTCGACCATGGCTCTCTACTGTGCGAGAGTAGTGTCGAGAGTGAATGGCGCGGAGAGCACAGACGGCTCGCGGGTGGCGAGAGTGAGCATCCGCGTGGGAGAGCGTGAAAGAAATCCTCGACGAGCCGTTGTCGTTTCCTCAAGCGATTTTCACCCTGGCTGGGATATCCTTTTCTGAGGTATATGGTAAAAAAAATGTTTGCCATGGTTTTGAGTGCTTTGGACACTACACCGAAGTGCTGCCCCCTCCTCCTCCCTTAGTGAAATAGACTCATTTAGTCATATGGGACACCTTATTTTTGAGGTTGCGCTCGTAATTAGTATTGCAGCTGAACTGAGTTGTGGAATTTCTTTTTGATTACAGTGGTCGTGCCGACGACAACATGGAAACGATAAAGAAACGTCTGAAGACTTTCTCTGATGCCACTGCTCCAGTCGTTGAATACTACGAAAAGAAGAAAAAACTCATTCAGGTGAGTTTCTTTCTCGTACGCCGTGCTCAATTTTCCCTCTGCTTTGAAGTGATGTCGTTAGGATGGAACCCATTTAAAAAAAACGAAGAAAAACGGAGTATGGCTCTAAATAGTTGATTCACAAAATATCAATGTTGCTACCTTTGCTCTAAGCACATCAAATTGAAGCAAACTTATGGCGTATGGCATCCTAATCCGTAGCCATTTTGACGCTTTCGTGCACGCGTGCATCGCCGGGTATGCACGCGCGTGACACATTGAGCATCACATCTGGGGCATGGTCGGGTTTCGATGTGGACACATTTGTATTAGAAAGAGTTACTCGAATACAGGGAACTTAAGGTTACCGCATCCCTCATCTAAGAACTTTATTAAAAATCGTGAAAACTGCTTTTGACTCAAAAGTCTGTACATTCAGATCAAGGCGCAGGGCACCGTGGAGGAAATCTTCGCCATGGTTGCGAAGCATCTCGACGTTGCGTTGGCGACTGTCTGAAAGGTGTAGCAGAGTATAGAGAAGAATAGAAGGACGATCCCATCAATTCTGCGGTGTGGTGTCCATAGGTATATATTTGAAAATTGTACATCTTTGTTATGTAATAAAGCTCATTTTTCAATAAAAAATTTTGAAAGATGTTCTCAGAAGAAGTACCGGCACTATTCCACGTTTTATTCCATTTTGTTTCCACCATTTGTGTCCCTAAATTTCAGAACTTTGTTTTTCGTCGAAACTTCGCCTATAGGCCGATGTCAGACTTTGCGAATCGCGCGATTCGCTAGCGTCCGCGGTCGCGTTGCGGTACCAGCCAATTGAGTGATTCACTGGCCGCGACGCGACCGCAGACGCTAGCGGAATCGCGCGATTCGCAAAGTCTGACATCGGCCATAAAGTTGATTTGATGCCTTGATTCAAATATGACTTTCATTTTAATGCTCACTCCATATGGCGCCAGCTGGCACGACGGTTGTTTTCACCAAATTCGGTGTAAGCATGTATAAAGAGTTATTTGGTTACGTGACTACGAATATAACATTTATTTTGGCTCTGTCGCCATTTGGCATATTTCTACCCGTTTGCGCCCTAGCACGTGGTTTGATTTTGACGTGTGCTAAGCTTTTGCGGAGTGGAGGACTCAGAGGTGAGTAAGTTACTCACACCTATGTTCTCACACACTTCATCTTTTGTCACACAGGTAATTCACCCGCTCCAGAATCCCCCTTCCCTAAGAAGCTTAACGTTAGGCACTATAAGTGAATGAGCTCAGGTGAGCAGAAATAAGTTGAAAAAGCCGCGAGCCCCATGGCCGCTAAGGCTATCCCACAGTGCGCCAGAGAGGTACTAGGCGAGACGCGAGGTGGAATCAGAGAGACATGGCAGCGTGGTTTTGGAACGAGGAAGGGAGTCAAATATTTAAGTTTCCTTTCTCTTTTCCTCTTGAAGACCGCTCATGTGCAGCGTCACCAAAAACTTTATAAGGTCCAACTGCCGTACAGTTCTTTCTGCCGTTGACGGTCCAACACACGGTTCAAGTATGCCCCCAAACCAGAAACATGCGAAAACGTGCATGACTTTTACAAAATGAGTTTTGTCAACGCGTCAGGTGCTGGCTCGTGTAGCGAAACCCAGTCTGCCCGTCAAGGAATTACGTCCTACAGAAAAGTAAAAGAATTGGTTTGGATGAAATGCAATCCTCTAGTACTGGTGCTTGCAGGTCTCCCTGACCCAATTTCGGCTTTGTAAGCAGTCTAGATGATTCCAGAAAATCCGGATAACAGCTCGAACATTAATGTAGAACTGTAATGCTTTGTGAGCAAAGATGAAGCAATCAGAATAGCAAAGTTTGATCGGAGAGAGCTCTAATGCGCAGTGCTATATAGTGTAGCCTCCAGGTGAGTGCTCGCTAGGTTCTATTTCGGAGAACGCAAAAGTTCTTGCGTTATATGGTAGCCCGTTTCCGTATGCGTCGTCTTCCCAGCTCCCTCTCATAAGTCGCCCCTAAATACAACCTACCCCGATGTAACGATCGCGCTACTAGAAATTACCCTAATACCAGAAACGTTGAATTGTAGAAGATCTCGCAAAATGATCTGTCAAGGTGTTGCTCTTGCAAAAGTAGGTCCCGTCGCGGAATTACGTCTTCAGAATTAAAAAAAGTTGGCTGATGGAAACATCCTACCAAGTGACTGGTGCTCAGTCAGGTCACCTCTAACCAACCCGGCCAAAATTCCGGCTTGTAGAGCAGGGCTTAGATTGCCAATAACTCCGGATAATTAAGCTAGAACATCTAATGTCAGAAAGTAAATGCTCTGTGAGCAAGGAGAAGCAATCACGAAGTTGGATTCGCCGTAGAGTCCCTAATTGGCGCAGTGCTAGTAGGGCAGGCTCAACACGGGATTCAGGCGTGAGGCCCAAGTCATTTCGGAGAGGTCAAGTTGCGTCATATGCCGCTTTCTGTGCTCGTCTAGAGGCCTGCTCTCTTAATAAAGGATCTTCCCTTTTACAACCTAGCGGCCCATGTACCGAACAACCGTACCAAATAGAGGTGCACCACTTCGATCCGACAATCCTTACAGCATATATGCATTTGATGGGAGGTACTATGCGCATAAACCACGCGCTTCTCCGAGATCGCAAGAGGTGTGCCAGTAGATCATGCACTCACCCGCAGTCGTCTTCCTGCGCAGTCTTGCACACCTTACCGTAGTAATTACGCACACCTTCGTACACCTCCACCAAGTGTGCGGGAGGTGTACCGTGGGTGTAGGAGTGTACAATAAGGTGAATATATTCACCCAGCATGTACCCTTTCCGCAAACCAGTGCACAACCTACCGTAGTAAGTGCGCACACCTCTGTACACCTTCATCAGGTGAGAAGGAGGTTAGCCGCCCCCCGCAGGTGCGGAGTGTACAGCGGTGAAATAAGGTTCACACCGGCATAAACACTCATGTCATCAGGGTACACCCTTCAGTACAATCCTATGGACATCTCGGCACCCCGTCGTTCCACCACCTACCGGTAGTACGGTGCGCAACAACCTCAATCAGAACCCCTTGCCATCATTCATGAAATCACTACCATATATATTAAGATTATAACATATAGCAACCCTCATATAGAAATCGCTTGGAGCAGCTCAATTTGAAATCTCTCTATTATCGGAGAATTCAGTCAGATATAATCTTGGCTTTCAAAATTTTAAGAGGCGAATTGCACTTGCGTCCATCCAAGTACTGGATATTCCGCCCCAGTGGTGGTAGACGCGGTTGTTCATTTCAAATTGTTCCAAAAATGGGTATTTGCAGGCGCAGTATCAGTGAAACAATTTTTTTTGCAGAACAAGTAAATGGCTGGACAAGCTTCCTTCATCTGTTCTAGCCTGTGATAATTCCGACAAATTCAGAAGAGCTATCAAGAAAATTGATCTTCTACGCGTGATTGGTCTTCCTGATATTATTTGAAAGTGTTAATTCCACTCTAGCTAGCAGTTTTACTGTATATTATTCACGATTATGTTGTGAGCAAAAAGGATTGCAGTCTCTCAGTAAGCTTCAAATCAAATCTATACCAAATATAATGGTGATGAAATATAATGGTGAAACGTCTAAATGGTTGTGTTATACACCAGCTGTTGATCCAACTCGATTAAAAACTACGGAATTCATTCAAAGCCTATCAGCCATTTTCAAAATGAGCCCATTTTATGACATCGTATGGTTAGCTATCCTCACAAGCGCCCCCGAGCCAGCCCCTAGGGTTCGTATTTAGATCAAAGAGGTGTTTCACGCCCGCCCTAGTAGGGCTGCGGCCTCGCAGTAGGGTTATCTTTGAGGCACTAACCTTATGGCTCATGGCAATGCTCTTTGTTACTTCCAAATCTGTACACAAATTCACTGATCAACCTAGTGTATGACCCAGAGTTCAAAAAAATACTCAAGGAATCTTTTGAACTGCCCCCTCTCTCACTTTTTTCCTTTACAAGTTGGTTAAAGTCGGACGTTGAACCATCAATTATTGTGACTCAACTGAGGACGACTGCTGCCTTTTTAGCGTCTGATAGTATTTCTATTCGAACATGCTCTGTCCAAGCGCGTCCACTGGACGTATAAATAAATAATAAATAATAAATAAATCTTGAACACCTCCAGTTAGCCTCACTACACCTCAGAATCTGATGCACACCTCCAGCACTTCTGGAAGTACCCAAATACAAGATATTCTGTGGAGCTTAGTAGGAGTGCTTCCCGATGTAAGAGTACAAGCGCCTTTGCCTAGTAGCATGGATGAAACGTACGTTCACCGAGATTGCAACGGACAATCTATAAAGGAGGAGAGCGCAGACACGCGAAAGGTATTACCCTTCTTTGTCGAAAGAAAAAACACATACTCCACCACGTATTCGAACTTGCGACCTCTCACGCGCTAAACCACTTAACTACCCACTAAACCACCAGCCGTCGTTCATTTGCTTCTCTGTATCTGCCTGTCTATATATTAAGGGCAAATGATGATTTCAACCGTCCAGTTTCTGGAAGGATTTCACACCGGTGATTCCGAGCTGTCCTCGCTAATCCCCGTTCCCTGCTTTTACCTTACCCATGATGCTATCAATTCACATAGCAAAAATGGAAAGATGTGACCGGCATCAAGCTGCCTGCCAGAATGATTTCCCCGGAAACAGCTGCAAAATGCAAAAAACATTTGAGATGCAAAGAGAATGCGAGTAAAAAGGAAGTCTCAGTGATGTCGTTATGCCAGACGAGCTGTAGAAGGTTTGAAGGCAGCCTGAGATACGGAGCACCAAGGGTTCAAGAGAAATCGCACCATTTCTCGAAGGTTATTGTGGCTGATCGATAATCAGTTTAGATGGTGTCCCTGAAACGGCCACGGAGAGTGCTGCCCATCGGCAGTGGGACTCCGCCCGGCTAGGCAGTGGATCGATCTAAGCGGTGAGCGATATCACCAGCCGAAACAAGTCGGCAGTGCTTGTGGCTTGGTGGCCGCGTTTTACCCACGCTCCCGACCCTGAGTCGCCCCATGAAAGGGATCTCAGCGGGCTGACTGACCATTCAGTCGAGAAATTCCTCGAAAGCGAGGCGCTCGGTTTATCATTGTGCATTCTCGGAGTAAGGTTCATGACAACCGCCGAAACCTTTAACAGCATGGAGAGAAATGGCTCAGAGTGATGCAGGGCCGTTTCCACCTGAGCGATCCTGGTTCTAGCCCAGCTATAGCAAAATTTTTGCCAAATTCGCAGTTTTGCCTAAATTTTGCAAAAAATGCTCATCCGCGTAGAATGCCGACGCGTTGGTCGCTTACGGCATCAAATTGATCAATATCAGCAACCCCACATCGAAAAAAACCTTGATTGTAATCGATATCGATCTTCGATAAAGAAGACGCCTCTCCCCCGTTGCGTCCCAAGCAACCACATACGGGCCGAGCTGCACCTCTTCACCCCCGAAAAATCTGCTCAGGGCACATCATGGTCCCGAGCTACGCCGGGCTCCATGTGTTGAGCCCGAACGTTGCCTCAGCTCGCACCTGCCGACACTCGTCGAAAGCCCGAGAGCTCCCAGCGAGGGCCGACAGTAGGCCGAAGCGTCACAGAACGAGCCGCCCGGAATTTGCATCAATCAGAGCTTGCACTCCATGCCGTTTGACCGTGAGGCAGTCGCACATAGGTGTGGCAGACGCGAACCGCCGCCAATTCGAAATCGATTCCTACTGGCTGTTCCGACTGAGCCTATCAATCGCTATTTCGCACTCAGCATGTGATGGGCCACGTCCACTGAAATAGAAACCCGCGATAAGTATTGCGGTGATGGCAAAAAAAATGCCGCTTATAGGACTCATCCCTCTGCCCGCACACGACACATACTCGAACCATACCATGCCCATCGCGCTTCTGCAAAGCCTGTCGGCCCAGCGTCGCTGGTATAGGTTCCTTTCGCTCTTTCATGTTGAAATCTCCTCTACTTCATTTGGAATTAACGATTTAAAGCGCTTCGATGGAATGGGGATAACGAAAATAGCTGTTTCTGGCTGGGCTTCAAATATATTTGAATTCGTCTACTATCTGGTTCGAGATTTTACATAATCGCCTATTTATGCACTTCTGGAACAACGTTTTTTGTCAAGTATTTTACATCACAGTCCAGTTCTGGACTTCGTGCTCCACTATCACTGGAATTTTTGTCATACTTATTAGACTGTTCACTGCGTTGGACTGCCGCGCGCGGTCGCGGAGCGTCCAAGAGGGGTCTGGGATTTATAAAAATATTAAAAATATCCCTGAATTCGTCCACGTAGTAAATAGTGGAACAGATATGACGTCACAAGGTTTTTGTTAGAATCGAATTCCTTCTGGGAAACAGCTGCAAATGCAAAGAAACATTCACAGAAACGAAAAGAAACAAATGGGAAGGAATTCTTTAGTAATGTCATCATGTCCGCGAGAAGAGCGACAGAAGGTTCAAAAGCAGCCTGAGATACGGAGCGCCAAGGGTTCATAGAAAATCGCCCCATTTCTCGCAGGCTCTTGTCACTGGTCGACAATCAGTTTGGATGGTGCCCCTTGAACGGTCAAGAAGAGTGCTGTCTACGGGCGAAGGGACCGCGCCCGACTAGGCTGTTGATCAACTGGAGATGCTGTTAACATCACTAGCCGAACAGTGGGCAGAGGCTTCGGGCCATGGTGGCCTCGTGGTTGTTACCCAGCTCCCGACCGAGGTCGACCATGAAAGGGACTCGGCAGGCAGGGTGACCATTTAGTCGTAGAAATTCCTCGAAAGCGAGGCGCTCGGTTTATCATTGTGCATTCTCGGAGTAAGGTTCATGACAACCATCGAGACCTGTTCAGTGTGTAGAGAAATGGCTCAGAGTGATGCAGGGCCGTTTCCACCTGAGCGATCCTGGTTCTAGTCCAGCTATAGCGATTTTTTTGCCAAAATCGCAATTTTAGCCAAATTTTGCAAAAATGCTCATCCGCGTAGGATTGCCGACCATTGGGTCGCTTTTCTGGCACCACATTGATCAAAAATGAGAAACCCCGATTCCTGTCAGTGATCGATATCGATTTTCGATGACAAAATCACCTTCCCCTCCCTGCGGTCCAAGCAACCGCAAGCAGGTAGGAAGGTACCCTCACACCGCCAAAAAATCTATTCGAGTCACAGTTGCTGATGCAACACGAACCCTTGCCGAGTTCTTCCGGCTCAACTCCACTGAGCCCGAACTCGACACTCTCAGCAGTCTCCATCGAGCCCGATGAGAGCTTGGGAGCTTCCCATCGAGCGCCAAATGGAGCGCCGAGATGTCGCGACACGACACGACTGCAAATCGCATCGGTCAGGACTTGTGCGTCCCACTCAGCCGGGAAGGTGAGCCAACCGCCACTACGTGACGAGAGGCGGGCCCCACCCGGGCCGAAATCGATGCAATAGTCGATCCAGTTGGGCCCCTCATCGCTGATTCGCACCTCGAGCAGGTTGATTGTGGCAGGTCTCTAAATAAGAGAACCCAGACTGATAAGTGATTGCGGTGATTGGCAAAAATTTGCCGCCATAGGGATTCCATCCCCCGCACGCACATCCACAATGCGCCAACCACCCCACTGCGCCACCGCACTACTGCAAAGCCCATCGGCCCAGCGTCGCTGGTATAGGTTTCCTTTCGCTCTACGTGTTGAAATCTCCTACTATACATATTGGAAATGGCGCTTCAATGTGGTTCCGATAGAACCCGGTTTCGAAAAGAGCTGTTGAGGATCGTGATTTATTAGGAAATCTATGCAATTCTCCACCATCTCCATCGTAATCACTGTTGTTTTCCTTTTATTAGTCATTCCCTTTGAGCACAGAAATCATACATCAGCTTTTTCCCGGGTATACTTGCTTCGCAGTTCAAGTTCAATATTCCAGATTCCATGTTCTACAATCGCTGGAATTACGGCCACACTTATCGAATGGCCCAGTGCGTTGAACTGCCGCGTGCGGTCGCGAGCGTTCCAGAAATTATCATTATTCATATTCGTATTTCATTTCTTTTCACTTCCCCTTTTGATCATCTGTCTTTTCTTTTTTGACTGCTGTGTTCGTTCGATCTAATTGGTTGCTGAACATTTGCTACAGTCAAATGGAGTCACTTATCTTGCTCACTGCTAATAATGCAGCGCACCATGCGTTGAAATGCAACGTCACGGTTTTATTGCACACTAAACCGTTGATTCCCTCCACATTCGCGAGCGAATTCCAAATTTTTGAGGGCGAAAATTGTACCTAAACACAGCACTACTGATTGCACTAGTTGTGAGTTGTCCAGCAAGTCTTCTACCATTCAAGCGAAGTGGCAGCGACGCTTTCTCTCTCGTCCTCGTCGTTTTTGCCGCAGCTGTGACGTCATCTGAGCGCGTCGCGTCCGTGCCGCATGTGATTTCCTCCCCTGCCTAATTCAGCTCGTTTCAGTTGTCATTTTGCTTCTAACCTTCTTCCTTTTTCGATGCTTCTCCATAGTTGCTTTTGATCAACTCTTTTTTCGTACTCTTCGTGTCTGCTTTTTTCCTGTCAAAATTACCGTGTAAGTGAGCCTTTCCTCGTCTCTATCATATCCTGCCCGTTTCTTTTCATTCCTGTTCTACTTTCGATAGCCCTTCTGCCTTTTCCTCTCCTCCCTTCCCTGCTAGCTTTCTGTTTCTTCTCTCTTCCTTCTGTTCTGCCTGTTCTGGGCGACAAATGGGTAAATACCTAGAATTGAAACCACTATATTTTGCTTTGATGGATGATTTTTCTCGTTTTTTGAATCTGTCTGTCCACTCCGACCACTAATTTTTCACCCTCTCTGGTTTATTTAGCTTTAGCTTTACTTAAACTATCCAGCTGAGAAGCAGGAATATTTTTGTAAAGTCCTTTTCATATTTCCTCCTTTATTCGCCTACAATCTGGCGACTTGCTCACTTTAGTTATCTGCCGTCTGTTCCTTTCATCTGCTGTGACCGGTAACATTACTGTCCTTGTACCCTGACGGAGAGGTGTGTAAGTATGACGTTATGACATCGATTGTGCCTCGACGATTTAATCTTTATCTGTGCCAAATACCAGTGGAGATGGTTAAGTGGAAGGATGGAGTAGGGAGTGGGAGAAGTGCAGCCAGAGGTGGAGGAGGCGGGCGCCAGGAAACAGGACAGGGACAGACAGACGTGGACAGATTAGAGGCAGGCTGGTTCGGATCTGCACAGGGGTAGACGTTGATGGAGAGATATTCAGAGGAGACGGAGGGGCGAGCGAGACACAGGAGGGAGGGAGCGCAGACAGATGCGGAGGAAGGGGAGGATGCACGGACAGGGAGAGAAGAGAGGATGGTGGATGCGGTGAGGAGGAGAGGGAGAGAGGAGTGCGATAATAGGCGGACCTAGTAGCCTGGGCAAGTACGACGTTAAGCTGTGTCCGCGTCGCTTTTTTGCGCATGCCCACCCCTCTGCTTCAACTCTGTGTCTGCCTGCCCTTTCTTTTGTCCGTCCGCACTCTCCCCCTCTCGCCCCATTCCGTCTAGCCCCGTTCTCCTGCGTCTTGCCCACCCTTCCATGTCGCCCCCCTCCCACCTATCTGTTTGCCAAAGCCTTCCTCTCTCTGCCCTTCATATGTTCATATTAAACAGCCCTCCGGGCTGTCAGCGTCTGCCTCCTTCCATTCCTCTGCTGCCGTACTTCCCTTTACCTACCCTGCACGTCTCCATCTCCTTATGCCGCTCATTTTTCTTCACTGTTCTGTTACAACCACCGTCCATACAAAAATGTGAACCAAAATCGCTGCTTCGGGAACAGCCATACCGTTTCGGGTACCTAACTGATTGGTCGCTCAGAAAAGATGAAACAAGAAGTGATGAATAGATGGTAGAAAGCAAGGTAAAAAGAATGCTAGGCCGACCAAGAAGTCAAATATGATTGGAAGAATGAAGACAGAAAAATAACACAAGCACTGAAATAATTGGTGATTTTAGAACGTACAAGAACAGGTAGACCATAAACCAGTACTGAAGGTGGAAGGAAAATAGACTGGAGAAAGAGAACCAAAAAAAGCTATGAAGATGGCAAGAAATAGAACCGAGCAAATGACTGAACCATAAATTAAGAGCTAAAAGATCGTTAGAATTGCTCCCCACTTAAAAATGAACTCTGAAAAGAGAACATTTAGAAAACGCCATTTCAGTAACCAAAATAGTGTAAGGGACATACTGTCAGAGATGCATTACTAGAACACCATTGAAGTGCAATAAACAGCATTGAACATATCGCGACAGTGAGACGAAAGGCTAGCGCGTTCGACCCTCTCAGTGGATCCTTTTAGTCGTAGCGTGACGACAGGATTGCGCGGTGCTTCCCAGAGTGGTTGCATTCATGTCTGCAGGACACATACGGATCTAACCGATGAGACGCACTAGTCCATGAATGTTACATGCATTTGTCAGAAGCAGGTATCAAGCTGGCTTTCCGGTACTCTTTTTCCCCGTGCAACTTGCGAGGTACACTTCTGTTTCGTGTATGGCCTCAAAGAGGTGTAATATTCTGGAGCCCCCTGATAATTTTACGATTAGGGAGCCGCGGCGCGAAGCGGCCTCTGGCCGGATCAACCCCGACTGGATTATCGTAGAGGGCGTAGACGGCTGTGTGCCGCGTCGCCGACTGATCCCCCACCCCCCCCCCACCCAACTCCCATTGCACTCTTGTTTCGCTGCTTTTAGTGTTGAGTTCCGAAAAACGCACGTTGTTGGACAGTGAGACGCACTTGCGCGTCTCAGAGATCGCGCCCGTCAAACTGCTCATGCCCACGTGGTCAAAAAAGCCAAAACGCGCGCTGTCATCAATGTGTCAAGAGTGTACAGAAAGAAACCAGAAGGATACGAATGTGCAGAGCTTGTTTTCAAGAAGATAAAGGGGTGATCATATCAAACACAATAGGAGTTATCTCATATACAATACTCACTAGCCACGAGAAACATCAGCAATCTCTTCTACGTTCTTCGTTACTCTTCAGAATCCTAGTACTAATTCCCCTCGACAGTTTGCGAGTTTCAGTGTTGTCAAGGACAGAAGTGGGATGTTCCCATAAGCAGCGATCCTGATTAATTTTCAAGGACAGAAGCCCAACACCTTCAATGAAGACGAACAGAGAGGCAAGAAGGCAGATGGACCGGCAGACATGCAGACAGATAGGTAGAGAGATGAGCACAAACAAATAGAGAGGAAAATAGAGTGATAGAAAGCAGACAGCCAGGCGGGTAGACACGGGCATACACAGATGGATGGAGACAGACGGACGAACAGATACGTGCAGGAGGACACGAAAGGGCAGTACACAGGCAGAAGGGTACAGACAGAAGGCAGGTGGGTGCACGGACGGACAGACATATGGGAGCGAGCAGGCACAAACAAAGGTAAGCACAAGGACTCACCCGGACAGACCTCACCCGGACGTGGCATGCACACGGACAGGACCACAACCGCACAGACGGACGGGACAAGGCGCTTCTCAGCGACGTCGATCCTCTTCTGTAGAAGTTCCATGTCCCGACCATGGACCACGATCGCTCCTTTCGGATCTGAAACGAAACTCAAATGAAGCACTGTGGGATTACGAGTGGGTTGGCTCATTTCCATACCTGTAGTACCTCACAACGCTTGCCAGTGGATCGAGAAGAAGTACGCCGAAAGAAGTCGTCGCATTCTGCACACGTGCTTATTTACAGACTTTGCGAATCGCGCGATTCGCTACTAGCGATTCGCGCGATTCGCTAGCGTCCGCGGTCGCGTTGCGGTACCAGCCAATTGAGTGATTCACTGGCCGCGACGCGACCGCAGACGCTAGCGAATCGCGCGATTCGCAAAGTCTGACATCGGCCTTAACGTCGCATCGCAAAGTTGTTTCTCTAATGCTGGAGGTTCTGGGAGGGACCACGGCACCATGTCCAGATGAGATCCTGACGTTGCTCGACCAAGTGAATATACTACATTCCACATTACACATATTACCTCTTTTGGAGCGGAAGTGGTGTAGTGGCAAGTGGCACGCTTACCACGCGAGCGGTCCGGGGATCAAATCCTGGGTCGTGAGTCGCCCGGGCCAACCAAGCCTTCCATCCCTCCGGGGTCGGTTAATTGGTACCAGACTTGTCTGGGAGGATAAAAACACTGACTTGTACATCGGCTGGCCCCCCCACCCCTAGTCATTGTATAGGCCAAAGTCGCCTTCCAAACGAGATAGAATGCGTTGCGCATCAAAAACTGGATTGATCAACAAACCCACCCACTTATAGGACGCCATCCATTCACTAGCCATGTATAAGGCCACAGTTATTACGCAAATGACGAAGATTATTCTGTTGATCGACTGTTCCTTGGAACTGTTCACAAACCAAGACAAAAACCAGGACAGAATTCACATAAGACTCTAGAAGCGCTTTTTCTTACGTCACCCACGACAAAAAAAAAGGAAACTTCACTATTGCGGTAAGACCGGTGTCAGAGTTTGCGAATCGAGCGATTCGCTAGCGTCCGCGGTCGCGTTGCAGTACCAGCCAACCAAACGACATCGTTGACCGCGATGGATTTGCAAAGTCTGACATCAGCCTAAGGCACGGGAAGACATTCTACGGGAAATTCTTGCACTTGTCAAGGCGTCCTGCTAACACTTTTCAGAGTAGTTCAAACGCAGTATTACATCCGTTTCTTGACAGGTTCGCAAACGTGAACACATGATTATATATTCCGCATGTTACGCATGCCTCTGAGAAGCAAAACAATGCTGACAGTTTTCTCGAAAAAAATAGAATTTAAGAAAAAGCAAGTGTGCAGTAGAATTTGTGCTGTCCGCAAACAGCACCTGGAATTTATATAAGTGGCACAATAACTCAAAGAGGAGCTACACAACAAAGGGTCCAAGAAGCAGCTGAATTAGATCAAGCCCTCTTCGATGCAGAAAGACGGAACTCACTTGACATGACTAGACTATCTCCTTACGAAAAATTTTGGAGAGAGTTTGTGACCAGTGTGACAGCAAAGAAGAAAGTAAATGGACGCTTATGAGAATATAGAACTGTTAGAAAACCCCAAAAATCCCAAAAATAGGTCATATCCAAGCAGTTAAACCATGAACAATTTCATGGTTGGGCAATATCTAAGATAAGCTGAGAATGACAGTTCAAAAGTGATTCGATTGGCTGCAAAAAAACAGTAGGAAAAGGGACAGCGAGAATGATGAGGACCACCTCACTGCGGAAGGATTCTTATGATCTACGCGACAGTGCCTGAAAGGACAGAGACCGTAAATCAAGGAGTAGGAACCTGAGGAGGAATGAACATGTCCCTAAATTGTAGTACTCTTCGTCCTATCGACGAAACGACAAGGGGCCAGCCGTGGTGGTTATGCAAGCTCAATAGACATCATAGCGTAATAGACTATCATAAAAGGTTCAAAATGACGGGTCTTTGGCCAAACAGGATGATTGATGAGGAAAAACCACAGATGAACGAGACCTGCATAGATAGATACTGTAAACTGATGATCCGCCTGCCCAACCGTGCCCTAGCAACCCATTACGGCCATCATGGCTATGGTCAGATGCGACGCAAGCTGACCCCCGGATACTCCGATGACAGACCTCAGTAAAAAATATTTGGTGAACGATCGAAGGACTCCAGATGCATCCAGCTCCACACCGTAGGTAATCTGGGGAAAACTAACGCTTGCCTAGCAAGTTGAGCTTGTTGCCTCCTTAAAACGTTTGAGCTCTTCAAATCCCCTGGAACGCATGATCAGGGATTCGACAAAGAATAGAAAGTTCCACGTGTTGGTAATGGTCTGGGAGATGAACCATGTATTTGACCTTCCAATGCAGTGCAACAGTGCAGAGCAGTAATTCTCCAGTAAGGTAGTTGTATCATCAAAATCGAAATTTAGTACCATTCCCCAACGGGCAACGGGCAATACGAAGGCAAGCTCGAGGGACAGTGAGAGCGTCACATGGTCCCAGACTGAAATACTGTAGTAACTACCACTGTGTTGTGGTGAATGGGGATAGGGTGTCCTACGACACCTTCTTTAGGCGCCGGATGTCAGACTTTGCGTAATCGCGCGATTCGCTTAGCGTCTGCGGGTGGCGTCGGTGGGTCAGTGAATAAGCTGAATTCCGGGCCGCGAACGCAGGGAGCGAATCGGCATTCGCAAAGTCTGACGTATCGAGCCTTTTAGAAGGCTGTGGTGCGGCGTGTAACAAACACAAAGCATGGGCGAATCTTCGGCTCAATCACTTACCTACAGTTTGTACAGCTGTGTCAGAAATAGCCCCTTCAAAATTCGAGTTCATTGTCACAACATCTTAAGAGATATGTGCCTGCCTGATTGAAGTGTGCAAGTGTGCGACGAATCGGCCTCCTCTGGATGTCGGGAGCAGCAACTGACCTCACGAACATGGATCTGTAGTATCTGGAGCGAGAGGGGATGATGGTACCAAAATTAGGTCTGAAAAAGAAAGCTAGCCATCTTTTTTTAAGGAGAAGGGAGGGGTAAGTGCAGAGATGACAAACGGATTTAACAGCTACTACAAAAAACGATGGCAAGTTGCAACACTATGTGGATAGGGAAGGTATTGTATTGCTTACCAACCAAAAAGTCCCATTCTCGAAAACTCGGGCATAAATCCCTTCTCCCTCCTCCCCCCCCCCACCCCCCTTCTACCTGACTCGTATTGTGATACTTTACAAACAATTTTGTTGTGACCTTTTAAAAAAAGATAAGCAATCCTAGTTCCCTGTCGCCAGGGATCGGATCAACACATGACCCGGCGTTTCCTCCCATGCAAAATTTGAGATGACTGTAAGTGTAGCTATTGCACCAAATGCCCACTTCCCACTCCTCTGCAGCAGCATAACACCATAGGACCAGTTTGCGATCCACCGCTATTTCCCCATACTGTGACCCCTGGTGCTCGATAACCTCTGCATACTGAGGTACCCCCAAGCAGGCAGGGCTTAGGCGGCTGGCGGTCAGATCGATTCATGAAACAAGGCATGAGTGCCAAAACCGAGTAGGTTTATCACACTTAACAATAATGAAAATGCATATGTAAGAAGGACTCTGGAAAAGACACAATTGTTGTTACCGACCCCGGGGCACTTCTACATCACCAAGGCTAAGGCGTACGAAGGAGGAAATCCGAGAACCGCGGGACGGGAATGATTTTCACAAGAGTCATTTCTGCTCAAAAACAGTGTACCCTGGTCCGCGCTCCACCAGACACCTGTTGTGCTCACCATAGACCTGTGTGGAGGCGACAATTTGGGCTATGTGGCCAGGAGAAATTTTAGAGCACACTCACCAAACCTAAACGAAGACGATGTTTATGAGAAACGGATTGGTTCCTGATGCCCCATTCACGCTCAACGGAACGAACATCACCGAATGCTTCCAGCTACGTGTACCTAGGTCGGGAAATCAATATGATGAACGACCTAGCTCCAGAGCTGAGCAGGAGGAAACGAGCGGCTTGGGGAGCGTATAAGAACATCGAGGGAGTAGTGAAGAAGACGAAGAACATCCGGCTCCGTGCCCACCTCTTCGATTCCGCTGTCCTTCCTGCCCTAACCTACGCCTCAGAGACTTGGACTCTGCGCAGGCAGGACGAGCATGCGGTCAGCGTTATCCAACGCGCTGTCGAGAGGACGATGCTAGGAGTAACCCTATACACGCAAGTGCAGAGGGGAATCCGGAGTGCCGAACTACGCCAACGATCGAAGATCAGGGACGCTGCCGTTTTCGCCAAGGAATCGAAGATAAGGTGGGCCGGACACGTCATGCGATTTTGCGATGACCGTTGGACCAGAGCGGTTACCGACTGGATCCCTCGGGACGTCAAACGAACACCTGACCGCCGCCGTCGTCATAACCCTGCGTTGCCACAGTTTACACGGCCCACGTTTGTTGGCGATTTCGCCCGAATTAGACAATTCTCATCGACGCGGAAACCTCACGACTCGCAGTGCTCGATCGGTTTCTCCGGGCCGACATACAGCGAGGCGTTGAGCAGATCTCTCGACGCCCCTGCCTTTGCGAATGCGACCAACGCATGGGTTCACTGGACGACACGGCCCGATGGTCAGACTTCTTCACGAAAGCTCTGAACGAAAGGAATGAAGGACTTCGTGTCCCTCGAGCGAGGAGGGTCCACTGGACAACTCTTGCACGCGACAGGGACGAATGGAGACGTTGCTGGCGCCCGCTCGAGCAATTCGATGATCAACGGGACGACAGGTGATACAGGTGATACCACCAGCCCTCCGAGTCAGATCAGCCGCCATTACAATTTTGAATCCAAATTACACAAACTAAGCGATATGTTCTGGGGGGAGTGCCACAAAATTTCCAAATGTGCACCAGTTTTTGTAGGTGGAAGCCCTGAATGGGTGAACCAGATTGTTTGTGAAGAGGATGGAAAAACTAGTATGAAAATGGAGGTGTTTGTCGTGATCTCGAAGGGATTGAGTGCTACACGCCAAGATGAGCATCCTTCTCACCAATCACCCTTGGAAAAGGGGCCTTTTTTTATCTATTAAAGATTGTAATAAAAGGCGCTCTGGGCTCTTCATCTACTGCGCCCGCTCCCCCTGCGCCTAAACATAATCTAATACAGAATCATGGAAGTTGGATCCAATTCAAGCTAATGGAGCTTCCCACTGTTATCGCAAAAAAGCGCTGTGTTAAGTGAGTGGGTCCCAACAAGGGAGTAGATTTAACTTCGGGGAAAACAGCTCAGATCCTTAGCTTTAGCTTTAGAGAAAGCAGAAACCTTGGCGATGTATTGAGAAAAAACGATTTTCCCCGAAATCTTTGCACTTGAGAAATTGAACCATTTAGCCACTCCAAGAGCACTCAAATTGCCTTAAAAAGTATGCTTTCTCAGCGCAAACCAAATAAAATAAAATAGTAATATCACGAAATATCAAAAAGGAGTGATATCAGATGAAGATGATAATGCCGGACAAGGACATATTCGGATCGATGAATGGGCAAATCGCAGTGTACGTACACCGAAACGAAAAATGGTACAATACGATCAGAAGGGTCAACTGAATTATGAGTTTCGATGAGGTGATGCTTTCAGATTTCACTATACAGATAACAAAGAAAGGGTGCTATACAAGTAGGGTGGGCACGCCGCATTTTTTGAACAAAATGTATGTAAGTGGGACTGCTGCCCGCTACTATACTGTCACGAGAATCGGGGAATTCGTGAGCCAGGGGAGTGTAGCCAATCTAGGGGGGGGGGAGGGCAGTCACTTGACATGCGTGAAAAGCTGGGCGTGCCCACCCCTTGTATAGAGCCCAGAAAATGGTCGAAGTCCCACGTGGCTGACACAGGGTACATGAAAAAATCGCCTTGCCGTCAAAGCTTCCTAGTTTGGCAAATTACAAAAAAAGCTGTTTTGGATTGAAATGGTGCCCCGGTAGCGTAACTGGTAGCGCACTTGCCCGGAAAGCGAGAGGTGCGGGTTCTAGTCCCGCCTGGGGCGAAAGTTTTGTTCACAACCCAGCATTCTTGTGAAACAGAAAATAGATTTTTTTCGCTCACATGTCGTGGGTTCACCAACGAATTTCTTAGAAATTTTGTATGTTAGGGTTTGTGGAGTAGTTTCTCCCTCTATCAAATATATGTCAAGGTGAAGTTCTAAATCAAGTCTCACTGCTTCGAATTACGTAGATTATGGGTAGCAACATTACTCGAATGCCCGTTACACTTCGAGTACGAAAATCGATTCAAAAGTACTGAATTATTTTCGCAATCGCTGAACAGCATCTGGTGAATAGAGCGTCGAAGCAACCATAGAAATAACGTTCGCGGGTCTTTTTTCCACTTTTCGAAGCTTATGCGAATTTTCTCTGGTGTTTGTCGAGCAGCGTGGCTGGTATTCCTTAGCCCCCGACATGTTGTACGGATTCCTACTTAGTTTGGTTTTACTGCAGTGGCTCCATAAGCACATTCATATTTTCTCAGCTCCGTAGAATTTCTGGTCATGGCGTTCGATAGTTTTTAAAGGCACGAGTCGGGATTGATTATTGTTTTTTTTTCGAAAATTAGACAAGAAGTGCAATGAGGAACATAGTGAGGAGAAAAAGCAAAAAGCACCATAGAAAACTGAAATTTCCTTGTGAGGTCGGCCGTGGTATGACGGAGAGACACAGCGCTGCGAGGAGAGGGAAAACGCGAGAGTACGTCGTACGCGAGAGGCGCAGACGCCACGTATGCCGCAATTGATGTGGCAGCACGGCAGCACACTATACAAGGATTTAGCGCAAATACCTCGCACTTTTGAGTCGCGGCAGTGTCGCGCCTCCCGCACCAGGGGACCCTCGTTCTCACTCTATAAGGAACTACTTGTTAACTTCTAATCCCAAACCATGACTTCAACAAAAATAGCAGTTCTTGCGGTAATGCCAATTTCAACAGAACTTACGGAGGAGTGGACTGGCCCCTCTCATTAGCTTCATTACTCATTGTAACAAGCATACCGGTGTTCTAGGCCCCTATATAAAATCCTAAAATTTTAAGAAATTCGCTGGTGAACCCACGACGTGTGTGAGCAAAAAAACTATTAGGTTGGTCCATAAGTCTTGCAACAAACTGGCTGAATTTTGAATTTAATATTTTTATTATCTTTTTGTTCCATTCATCCAGGCATGCTACCCTCCATCAATATCTACAACCTATTGCCAACACACTAGTAGCTGCTCGATGCCTCCCTTGTAGGACTCTACTGAATTCTGATCGAAGAAAGATCAGATGTCGATTTTGACATCATCATAGTTAGGATGAGCTTTCTTCTCTAGGAGGTGGTCTTGGAGAGGGAAGCAGGTGGGCATTCTTAGGACAAGAGGTCAGGGCTATAGAGTGTACATAGAAAAAACTTTCCGTCCTGCAAGCTCCCCTAATTTTCCTGGATCTTCTAAGCGACGAGATGGCTCAGGACTCATTGAGAAATTTCATGGGTTCTTCTTCGATATTTAAGCGTTGTAATCAAGTTGTGGAACGATTAAGGAATCCTTCACGGAAACGTCATGATTCTATTTCAGCCATAAATCACTGGCTTGAGACTCATTATCCACGATAAGAATGAAAAGAACAGAAATATTGCTTTTGTTTTGGTAAAAATTCGAAAAATCGAAAGGGCTGCTACGCGTTCAAAGTGCCCACGGACGTCTTTCACAAATGCTGGCGACGGGGATGCTTCCACTTGGTTCTTGGAGTGCCTTCACTAAAAACTTTTTCTGGCCTTCTGCTTTATTCGTTCCACATCTTACACTTCTACTCCATCCTATTCTATCGATCGATTTGTCTCCACTCTCCGAAATCGCGCGCTTTAACCCGATTCTTTCATTGCGTCGCCTGATACGTAGCCGGCCAAAGGCCAACTTCTTTCCATGCCTCGCCTTTGGCTCCGCCCGAATTACCTTCGATTGTCCATAGAGTGTAGTTTTTGTACGTTTGTTTCTCTTCGGAAACCGAATCTTCATGCGTGGAAACTTTGTGTGCTGTTTCCAGTGATCACAGCTGACACATTCTTGCCAAGAAAGAATGCAAGAATTTTCCGCAAAGGATTCCTTTAATTTTCCCGGTGACTGCAACATCTTTACGTAATGGTTTCCATAGTTCACTCCTCTCGTATTCCACCAAAAAATCCGACAAGGGAGTACATGGGCGAGGTTGGACCACAGCAGGAAAAATTGCTGTAAAGCTTTGAGCTGGCGCTCATCGCCGCTTGTTTATTTGTTAGCATACTGGTAACAGCTCCCCATGTTTCGTGCAAACGTACGAGATGATCAGTCGAAAATTCCATAGTGAGTCATCTTGAACATGACGATGTCAGATCGTGTTTGAACCTGATTCGGGGTCTCAAGGCATGTGGGATCCAAACTTTATATTTTCGGATCTTTCCAAGTCCTTGGAGATTCCTCAACGCTGTATCCTTGTCGCGTCAGAATTTCTTTGGCAAACGATCGATAGTCTATCCAGATTCCTTTTCAACAGCGTCAGGTAGAGCATCGTGATTGCCAGTCAAGGCGGTGGTTGGAGTGTGGATCATCTTCGAAGAAAAAAGTCAACGCTGAGCAGAGTGAAGCGCTGGTGCACCGTGAATTCGCGAGAACGTGCCCTCGCCCATCTTCTGGGCTAATCCTTGGTGCGTAGCATGACTTGCTTGAACATTCCAAGCTAGTACGTAACAATGAGCGCCACCAGAAGATTCATTCGGCGACGAAATTCGGGTGTAAGTATCCATTACAACGGCAAACAACGAGCTTGACACGGTGGCTGAAATTGGAAGATGGGTGCTCCGTCAACAACATGTTCCAGAATGTCCAGATCTCATAAAAATTTGTCTTAGCCTTTATATGTAATTGTTGCAAGACTTGTGGACCAACACAATATTTTTGTCCCACGAAAATGCTGGGTTGAAAAAAAACAAAACTTTCGCCCCAGACGGGACTCGAATCCGCATCTTTTGCTTACCGGACAAGTGCGCTACCAGTTACGCTACCGGGCAGCTAATAAATCAAAAACAGTTTTTGTAATCTGGTCAAACTGTAATAGTAGCTTGGACAGCAAGGCGATTTTTTTCGTGTATCCCCCGCAGGGACCGCAACCATTTTGTCATCTAAATTGAATAGGAATCTGAAAATCTGACCTTTATCGAAAAAAAAAACCGACTCAGTTGGCCATTTTTCATCGATAGATTCGTCGTTCGGGTTCGACACCGTGCGATCGCCCCTACCATCGACGTGAATATGTCCTGGTGTCTTGGCGACTGACGGTGCCCATCTGCAACCCTTATTGACGTGGTGGGAAGCCCCATTGGCTTGAGCTGGATCCGATCCATGATTCGAGCTTAGATGTAGTTACTTGCCAATGGAAGAGAAGGGGTCGTAACCTCAATTACTATTCACAAAATTAGAAGCTAGCTTTTTACTGCTTCTCAATGTACCGACTTTGAAGACACTTACGGCTATTGAAGGTGAAATCGCGTTTAACGAGAATGGCCTGAAAAGCCATTGAGAGAAAAAACGGAACAATGGCACGATTTCTTGAGGGAGTGGTCATTGGGAAAATTTTGATTTTTTTTTCAAAAGAGTCAATCTTCTAGTTTCTAATTAGCTTTGAAAATCTGCAAAAAGTTAATGAAGGAAGTTATGAACGTTTGAATGACGAAAACTCGCGCGTTCTCAAAAATCGGACCACAAACCCCTGAAAACGCTATTTCTTTCTTTCTTTTCAATTTTTTTTTCGCGATTGTCCGCGATATTCCAGCTGTACTCTGCTCAGGTACGTGGTACACGGAAAACTCTACTACAAGGAATAAAACAACATTGAAAACCTGGCGGGTAAGGTGATATCTTTTGAAGTGTCACCTATCACCAAGCCATTGATTAATATGTGAGTCATTAACATGTGTCGGTAAAGCGTGGATCCTCTCATGACGTCGGTGGAAGCGAAGCCATTACGGACGTTCCCGTCGTTTAGAGTGCGCCGCAAAATTTTCAGTTAGACTCTGCCGTCCGGTTTCATGTCCTTGAGTCTCATTTGATCTATGCGACTTACTTTGTTCTGGCACGTTTGCCATCTTCTCCAGATAAGAATCGATCCTTCCACTTCCTTCTCTGGCTTCCAGGTCTTCCCTTTGCGCTTTGCTCATAAGTTCTGACGGAGCGACCGCTGGTGGTCCGTCACCGTCTTCGGTTACTGAAATATATGCATAATAACAGAAGTTTAAAATTTAGTATAATCAGCCAGTTTTTGAAACTCCCGAGGCCCTCTATCATGAAGAATAGTGCTGCACTCAAATGCTACTTTGGCATTCAGTGATTTGAATACTTCAGCCAATTTACAAATTGATTTGTTTCCATCTACCCGAACTAATCGCTGCCTGGGGAGAATGGGAATCTTGTCCCATCACAGATTTCATTTGGATTGTGGCCTCGGATTATGTGCGGAACGACCACTTCACTAACCACTAATCATCTTCGACCAGTACAGGTGTAAATATTGGGTTATTAGAAGAAAGATAACAACTTACAGTCAACAATCGGACAGTCTTCTTGTTTGACGATGACCTGCTTCTGCGCTCCAGGCATACTCTATTTCATGCAGCCAGAAACCCACGTGGCACACGTGGCTAAATTCTCGATGAAAAGGTGACATCACGTGTGCTCAAAGATGTTCTTGAATCGATGCCACGTTAATGCCACGTCAATTTCTGCAATTGCACAATTTCTGGTCATTTGAAGGCGAGGGTATGTTCTAAACATCATATCGTTTCTGCTGGTTTATCATAAGCAAACTAAAAATCAGCCTTACCTTCAATGCCCGACGCACATCCCTACTGAGCTCTCTAGGGAAAGAGAACACCTGAAGAAAACGGTAAATCAGGAGCAAATGGCAAGAGAGCCGATTTCTCCACATTTTCGAAAAAACGTTGTTTTCTATGTTCTAACCGGACGGCAGAGTGCACCTGAAAATTCTGCGGCACACTCCGAACGACGGGGAAGCTCCGTAATAGCTTCGCCTCCACCGACGTCATGAGATGATCCCGCTTTACCGACACATGTTAATGACGCATATTAATCAATGGCTTGGTGATAGGTGACACTTCAAAAGATATCACCTTACCCGCCAGGTTTTCAATGTTGTTTTATTCCTTGTAGTAGAGATTTTCCGTGTACCACGTACCTGAGCAGAGTACAGCTGGAATATCGCG
>MU888680.1:0-10979 GCA_036418205.1 Ostertagia ostertagi
TTTTAAAAGTATCAAAGCACATTCTTATAGAGCTCGACGAGCTGAGTTCAACGGTGTTTTCGGATTTCTGGAATACTCAATTTTGAACCGAGTTATAACGAATTCACGAAATTAACGAGGATTCGCGTTATTCGCGTGAATTTTCGATTTCAAACGGCGAGTACTGTACTAAGGTTCCAATTAAAGCCACAATTGGAATTCAGTGTGTGGTAGTAATCGTCTGTTGAATAACATTACTTATTATTGACACCACAGTGACTAAAGAAGGAAGCTTGAAATAACCTAACCTAACCTCGTGCCAGCAAAAGACAACCCAGTCTGAGCTCTAGCGCTCTTCCCCAGGAAGAAATTTTACGCTAAGTGACATGACCTCAAACCCGACTTCCGATCTTTCTTCGATCAATAGCTCCTGGAATTTCAGAGGAGAAGACAGCGACTAAATTCCCATGTATAGGCAATACATTGTAGATGACAGAGGTGTATGTTGGATGAGCAAGAGACTTCGAATAAAAAAGAAAAAAATTGAATTCAAAAATACCCAAAGTGATTCACTAATTATGGGACAACCTAATATTTTTTCCTGTTTCTTATTTTGGTACATATTAATAGAGTTCGTTCGATAATCATTATGCTACTTGACGAAAACCAGGAAGAGGTCAGCGGTCAGCGCAAGCAATTAATGAGGTCACCCCACAGGCAGGTCTGAGGAGGGCGAGGCACATTACAGTAACTCCTTAATTGGTTTACCGTATACAGTTATATTCTAAGTCCCGCCACCCACGATAATTCGTTGTCATCAGCTCGTAAATGTTCGCTCGCACTTTGGAGCCGGGCAGTGATAAGTGCCTTGGCCGTTGTGGCAGGGAGCTGCGAGCGACGGGACATTTACGAGCTGATGGCGCCGAATTATCGTTGGTCGGCCGTGTAAATCTCCCGTCGCTCGCAGCGATGGATCGCTCAAGCGATCCGTCGCTCCTGCAATTTGTGCACAATCGCTCCAATCGCAAAGTCTGACATCGGCCACTGAAGAATTCGGTGGTGGAAGGTGCACTAAGCGGAAAGAACTACCTCAAATGACAGGTACTGCAAGGACATCGGATCCATACACACACCAATCCAGCAGACCTAGAGTAACGCCTCTAGGAGTAACCTACGATACGCCAAGGAGGTACTGGGCGAGACGCGAGGTGGAATTCAGAGGAGACAAGGCAGCGTGGTTCTGGAACGAGAGGTCCAGCGAGTCGTGAAGCAGAAGAAGGAAGCATACAAGCGCTGGCAGAAGACCCGGAGCCCAAAGACCTCGCTACTTACAAAAGTTGAAGAAGCTTGCTAAGGCAGTCGTGCAAAGCTGCTCGTCGTCAGGGTAGCGAAGGGGGTGGATACCAGCTACGGTATATCCTGAAAAAGCCAGCTGAAGTCAAGGAGAGGTGTTAAGAGCACTAAAAGGGACTTCCAAACGAGAGCAGAAACGCTGACTAGTCCCATCACATCCTGAACAGAGGATGAGGTTTGACAAGAACCTATAAGAAGGGATTGGGATGTTGAACCAGATGAAATACCGGTAGAGGCAAGGAAGGTATTTGAGTGCACGAATAGAGTGGCTCACTCGCTTCTGAACATTAACTGAGGAAGGAAGGATGCTGTATGGGCAACAAGTGTCATCGTTCCTGCCTCCAAACAGAAGAAAGACGATATGGACTGCTCCAACTACCGCGGGATCAAGTTGACTGCGCATACCATGAAGCTGTACGAGCGACTGGTCGACTCGAAACTGCGGGAGCTGGTCCCGATCTCCCAGGAACAGTTCGGGTTCATGCCCGAAAGGTCTACAACGGATGCCATCTTCATCGTTAAGCGAACAATTGAGAAGTATGGAGAAAAGGGCTAAGGCAGCGTCTACTTTCTTCATCAAGCCCTGCGGAATGCCAATAGGTATACGGCTTGATGAGAAAGTAGACGTCCCGGATGGTGCGTACCAAGGATCAACTTTGAACCCCTTCCACCTCCTTCTGACACCAGACCCTAGTGAAAGGGCTCATGGAGCGCTCGCTGAACCATCATCAGCGCTGAATGCATCACCCTGATAGCGGATAGCACGAAAACCCACACACCAAGGTGCAGAAATGGCACAGTACTGACAGAAGGTGGGTTCCAGCTGGAAACCAAGTTTCTGTGCTCTGAAGAAGTATAGCATCGATCGTGGACGCCCATAGTGAAACCATCCAAAGAGAACTTGAGAAGCGATGGCTGCTGACGGTAGTGTGGATCAGGCGGTGAAGGCTCGGGTCAACGCTGCATGGATGAAATGGAGGGAGTCCACTGGAATCCTCTGCGATCGAAGGTGCTCCAGAGCGCTCAAAGGGAAGGTGTACCGGACAGTGGTGAGGCCTGCGATGCTACACGGCAGCGAGTGCTGGCCATGAACAAGAATCACGAAAGCGAACATTCCGCTGAAATGACGAGCGGTCATGCAGACTGCCCCTGTCCAACTAGAGATGCGAGGGCAACGCCTGCGATGGTATGGGCACGTGCTATGGAACAAAAGCGATAAACTTTAAAGCGCAACGGCAAGCGACCGCGAGGAGCCCCAAAAAAGAGGTGGAGAGACGTGATCAAGAAGGACTCTAGTGAAGTCATGGCCACAGCAGAAGATGCCCTGGACAGAGTGAAGTGGCGACGACTGATAATGAGAGCGAACTATGCGACTGCGCGGGGCTAACACGCCAGGACCTTGGCTGATCCTAGAAGTCATAGTGTGATCAAGAGACTTAAAATACCTCCACAATTTCGAGCAGAACTCATCATATGCACCATGGACCGTGACCGTTAAAGCCCAGAGCCGGTTTTTCACGATATAAAGATGAGTTGTGAAGAATTTCGGGCATTACTGCACGATTACAACCCCAATACGGGTGGGATAGGTCGAAAATTTTTCGCTGAAACTTGCCTATGGGGGTTATCGAGGGTCCTGATCACGAATATGAGGTCCATTTTTGGCGCTGGCGCCAAATGGCGCCACGACTGATTATCACCAAATTCGCTGTAAACTTGTATATAGGGGTTATTTGGGGCCCTGATCACGAATATGACACTCGTTTTTGTCATTCGTGCTGTTTTAACGCATATTTTCTGCTTTTCTAAGCTTTCTCACCTATGGCGCCTAAGACTAAGCTTAGGGGAGGGAGTGAAACTCCGGAGTGGGTAAACCACGCACCGTGTGGCAAAAGTTGGAGTGTGTCAGACCACAGGGAATGGCCTACTCACTTTGGAGCCCTCCACTATTCAAAGGCTTAGTCCTGATTGCGATCTAATTAGTGCGAGGGCGCAGACGAGCAGGAAATAGGCGCCAAATAGCGCCAACAACAAAAACGAATGTCATATTCGTAATCAGGACCCAAATAACCCCTATATACAAGTTTACACCGATTTTGGTGAAAACAAGGGTCGTGACAAGGTGGCGCCAACTGGCGCCAATGGCGCCAGCGCCAAAAATGAATGTCATATTCGTGATCAGGACCCTCGATAACCCCCATAGCGAAGTTTCAGCGAAAAAAATTTTTGACCCATCTCACCCCTACTGGGGTTGTAATAGTCCAATAGAGCCGAATTTCGTGCAATTGTATGTGAAAGAGGCCCATTCGGAATTGAAAAATGTTCAGCAACAACTTACCTAAGCGGTAATAGAAGTTCGCATGCATACGAAGAAATAAACAATACAGGTGCTGGTCAAATACCACGAAAAGTGAACGACCAAGCAAGGGCTGCCGTTCGATGAGATTCAGAGCAAATACTTGCATCTGTCGGCATTGAAGCATTTCGTCACAAAATGGGTCGTAGGAACACACAGAAGTTTCGTGAAATCGAAGTACCAAGTAAAACACGATATCAAGACTCCCGGGAAGCAAGGGAACACAGCAACGGTGTGGCTCACTAAAACACAAGCAACTTTTTCGCATTTCGCACCGCGAAACATTGTTCGCTGTGGGAACATCGGGTCCACTGATGATGAGCGGTGACCTGGGGCGGTATTCAATCCTTCCCCCAGGGGGATATATCCCCCTACTCTGATTCAATCCTCTGGGGGGACAAAAAAGGGTTGCGTCATAGGACCTAGCATACCTCTGTGTTTCTACCTGCCAGACAGTTAGAGCAGCGCGACCCCTCAGGGGAAAGAGTGCTTCATCAGTGGAGGGTAGTAGCGCTGCTCTAACTGTCTGGCAGGTAGAAACACAGAGGTATGCTAGGTCCTATGACGCAACCCTTTTTTGTCCCCCCAGAGGATTGAATCAGAGGAGGGGGATATATCCCCCTGGGGGAAGGATTGAATACCGCCCCTGAGGTTTCCGCAGCGGAAAATGTTTCGCGCTGCGAAACGCGAAAATGTCGCTTCCTGTCTTAGTGAACTTTTGGATTTACTATTGAATGCAAAATGTACAGACGATTAGTGGTACCCAAACATTACACTACTCAAAGAAATTGTTTTACTGGAAATTCTCATTCTCTGTCCAACACGAATACGTCAGCGCGATCCCAAGCAGGGTCGTCCTATCGTTGCTACTTTTCGAAAATTTTTTACGACCCCCCTCCCCCAAGGTGGATTTGATACGACCCCCTTTTCCCTACCTCCACCATCTCCATCTTCCATCAAAACCCCGCCCACTTTTTCCTCCAAAAATGCCGTCGAGCGGGGGGTATATAGTCACTCTGAAACGGTAAATATCTCCCAAAATTTCCTATTTCCGCCATTTCAACCATTTCTACCTATACTCCCACTACTTCCTTTTCTAGGCTATATATATACGCGCGCTGAAACGGCAAATTTTCTCCCGCGCCGCTCCCCACTCATCACATGCAACTTCTTACAACCGAAGCAAGTACGACCCCCCTCTACAAACTCATCAAAATACGACCCCCCCCGTTGCTACTTGTAGCAACATAGGGTTGACCCTGCCCTGGAGACACGTGCAAAGTTTCCTAAAAGATTCAGTTTCCAAAGGGAAAAAAAGAACCAACGAAAACCACACTATGGGGACGTTCACGGATAGGTCGAGGGGAGACAACTGAACACGTGAAAAAAGTGCGCCCTAGGTCACGAATAGTGCGACACATTGAAACAATCCGGTGAAACGTTCAAATCTTGAGAGTAGAGAGAAAACGATCGACGGAATAGGATACAGTAGACGAGAAATGTTATTGCTATAGGTGGAAAACGCCAAGAAGAGCTCCTAATGAAGTCGTCTGATAGGGCGCATGCATAGTCGGTCGTCCGATCGTAACGATACGTGATGTAACGTCGAATACTCAGGCAAGTCTGACGATCGATACGCATCGAATGCTGTGCGACAGTTACGATCGTTGCTGTCGGACGACCGACTATGCATGCGCCCACAGCAAGTAGTATTGTTCCCGTCGCCAACATTTGTGACAGATGTACGGCGGGTAATACACGTAACAGTGCTTTCATTTTTTCGAATTGTTTACCAAAACAAACACAATTTTTTTTCTTTTCGTTCTTATCGTGACAGGACTCAAGCCAGTGATTTATGGGTGAAATAGAATCATGATTGCCCGTGGAAAATTCTTCCAAGTTGCGAATGCATCAATTATTGCTATCATGCATTTGATTTAGACTTCTTGAACTCGTGTCAGAGACCGCGATCCGTCGCAGGTTTCGCTGATTGCGCGATTTACGCGAAACTGCGACGGATCGCAAAAATTGCAAGCCCATTTGAACATTTGAAACACTGAATATGAAACAAGTGGAATCATGAGCAGTCGTCATTCAGCCATCACTATCAAGCAGAAGTGGCGGCAGGATTGGAGAACACCTTGCAGTATTGATCGGGCACTTGTGATTTCCGTGACCCGTCGCGTGAATCGCGTGAATCGCGCAAATCGCGAAAATCGCGAAAATCAGCGAAACCTGCGACGGATCGCGGACTCTGACACCAGCCTTACACAGAAGTGAATTTATAGCAACACAAGATTATAAGTTCAGGAACATAGGGTGTATACCGTAACCTTCTCGACGTTGCACTGGGGCGCGCATTCTCACGTGTCATCGATTTTCTCGTCTTCTCTGCACCCTCTCAACGAAGAGAGAATGCGTCGAGCAGGCCCGCGCAGAGTACTAAGCGCCGTTTATGTAGAAGGTGGAGGACACAACGCAAGCGGCTGTCGCCACACGTCGGATGAGGCGGCACCCCGGGGATCACCTCCCTGTGCTCGCGCGCGCAGCGTCAGCCTCGCCGCGCAAGCGGCGAGGCGAACGCTGCGACGGTGTTCCTTCGTCGCGCAAGCGGCGAGGCGAACGCTGCGACCGTGTTGGGCTTCGTCGCACAAGCGCTCCATTTTTGGGTCGCTGCCCTGAACAGCAGGGGCGGCGTCGTTGCGGCGTCTTGCCGCTAGTCTGGCATTGTGCAGCTGGAAAGCCCTTGCGACCGCAGCTGTGTCGCGTTTCCTGAGGCAAAGGCGTGGGGTTATTCCGCTGCCTAGTAACCTCGTCATGTTCCTCTGTTTCTTACCTATAACCTTGTTATAGCAACTCCAAGTTGTGTAAGAGATTGATCGGCAAGGAGTCAGGGTAGGTAAATAAACCCATCAAGGGTAATCTGCTAGAAGTATATCTATGAATGACAGCAATGCTTAAGCATGGCAAGTTTGTCTCACAGCAGAGAGGGTCTCGGTGCTCAGCCTGAAAGTACTCATAGGATGAGGCGGATCATGGACGAAGGTGTGTGACTACCATTTGACGACACAGTTGAGAGCGCGTAACGCGTCTCACACGCGCTTGTCCGTCTCTTTTTTCTAGCGTATGCGGGGATTCTTCCCAATTTGCTTGCCTCCATTCTATGGACTAGAACATAACATAACTGTAAACGACATGGGTCACGAAGGTGATCAAATATGCTCCAGTTTAGCAGAAGTTTTTTAAGCACAGCGAAATTGGCAGCTCGGTTCATTCCTCGTTTTCTTCCTATTCTGATGAACATGTCAGTGGGAAAAGGTAGTGAAAGTAAATACTACTAACTCAAAGGGATAGAAAGATATATGTTTCATTTGACACATCCACATCGAAAATAGTTTTGGCATCCGCTACAGAGAAAAGGACTTGAATTCCAATTTTCCTTACCATTTCACGTTTTTTGATCGGAATTTCGCTATTATATCTTCGATTACTTTCTACGCATTGAATATTGCTGAAATGGTTTGTACCTTTGAAGCATATCAAAGTTATCATTCGAAATTCACGCGTGTGAGGTGTGACGGCCACGCTCGCAAAAGCGCCCTTGTCCCACGAGGTGCAAAAACCCAAAACGCGCGATGTCGTCAACGTGTTAATCGTAACGTGGTACTAAGCCAGCCTAGATGCAAATAGCGGGTTTCGTGCCGCGCGTGCCTGGCAGTACAGCTCCACCCGTGAGTTGACTTGTGCAATTGCAATACTCTAGAGTGCGTGTAGCAAAGCATTTCAATGTCGCATGAGTAAATCATTGATTTGAAGAGATTGGATCAATACTTCAGTATTTATTGCTAGTTGCCAACGTAATTATGTCAATCTCAACCTCCCCTCCCCGTCTTTTGATCGATAGAATAAGTGGAGTCGCTGATGGACGATCTAAGCGTTCGCACCAGCATACTGTAGCGAAATCTGGGACTGGGTTTTAAGCAAGAAAGAACGTTTCAAAAGTTCAGGTTTGACCAATGCTTCTCTCCTTTTTCGGCGGGCGTCATTTCTAAGTTGGTTGTCTCACAAATTCTTGTGTCGCAATTTCGACAACTTTTGTTTATCCAAGATTTATCTCTCTCTAGGAAACAACTGATCAGTGACATAACCACCATCATAGTCATTGATATGCGTGCATTTGCTAGTGAGCGTTTGCAAGCTTCCAGCCCGGAATGAAGGAAGCTGGGGGTTGAAGAATTTGGAGAAGTCGTTTTTGGGGTGGTCGCAATCTTTAACTTTCTTCTCTGGCAGATGCTTATTCAGGGCGCAGGGGAGGCGATAGTCCGACAGAGCTACATTCTATATGGTGGATGAGGTATCATGGATGAGGTATCGGTGGCCCTGGCTATCGTCCTTGGAACGGTGTGAGTTGGCATTGAAATGTGAGGTCTGGCGTACATTCGGAGAAAGGAGAATCTGAGACGTTTCTGACGATTCCCTCGCAACCCCGAAGCCAGCCTAGGGAGCTATCCCGCGCTGACTTTAGCAATGCTTGTCTTCATACATTGAAGTGGTTCCCAAACCAGGCCACCTAGCGAATCCAACTAAAACGTGAGCGATATTCTCAGAAAACGGAGTTCGGGCTTTGGTTGAGCTGGTGCTTCCTTGCTGCGAGGTAGCCAACAGAGTGCATGGGGTGTTTTCGCAGGGGCTGCCCTGACTTACATCTGCCACTTCAGTGATCCGCAGCGGTAAGGAAGTTCTGGTTTGCGCCGTTTTCAGGCTTGGACTTCTTCCGCCAAGGGTGGTCGTACGGTGCTGATTCTGCTTTCATGGTCCGGGCCAGACATAAGGTTCATCAAGACTTTATTCTGCAGCAGTTCTTGCCATACTGATGGCGTGTGCTGGTGCATCGGCTGCGCTCAGGTGTCTGCTACAATACCCTGGTAGCAACGTACGGAGGCACTCCCAATTTAGGGTGCAAGGGGCTCATCAAAAATGACCACAGGCCCAGTATGAGGTTGAAGTTCATAGCTCGTTTCGTCTTTGCCGTTGCGATTGGACCACTAGCTCAGTACCCTATCAGTAGCAGAGACTGGGTCAAACACAGCGCTGGTCGCTACAGATTTCATTTGAGGATCGTAAAGCATAATCATTCATTATAAGTCGGAATGACCTATACTTTTTTATTGTTCTAGTTTGATTAACCGCATTGCTCGCTTTTCGTGAACCAATAATGTTAAAAGGCTCTGCAAGCGTACTTGCAACATGACTAAACGTGTATTTCGCCATTGTAAACGGTCTTAGGCGAAGAGATTGTGGAAACTGAATAGAATATGTCGACAGATATTTATGAAGACAGCGCCAATCCGTGACACAACGCGGCGATGCCTTTGGCGTCAACTTTAGTAATTGAATGTTGATGAAAAACAGGGAAACTTATAGTATTTTAGCTGCGCGTTCGGAGGCTAGCGCCGACACTAGCCGTAGGAGTTTCGATCGTCAATCGTCATGTCACTAACATGCAATAGGACTGTCCACATAGTGGATATGAAGAGCCGCGAATCTATCTGATTAGTTTTGTTTACAAACAACTACAGACATCTGTACACTTTGCTTACGGTTCGTCGTTTAAATACGAAGTTATACGACACGTACACGAAATAACTTCTTCTGCATTTCAGGTTCAATACTCACATCTGAAGCCACGACAGCGGTCTAGCCTAAACTTATTTATGGTAAGGAAACAGGAAATTATGGAAATTGATCTGCTTCCGATGGTATTTTGCGCTGGCCAAAAAACAACACTCCGTTACGGGAATTCATCAAGGATTTCTAGCGCTATTTAACCTTCACTGCCCCACTCGCTGACAACCTAAGCTAGTTTTTTTCTCTCTGGAAATGGAGTTGCTGTTGGCTAAAAATTGCTCATAGGAGTACTCTGCCCGTTAGATAAAAAGATCACATGCGTGGGACCGGAGCGTTTTTGAAGCGCGGGCGCCTCAAATCACATTAGTAGGCTATGAGCTGTAAATACACAAAACTTGAACGCGACAAGATTTTCTGAACAATCTCAAATGAGCCCAAATTATCGAGAGGTAGATAATATTATAAAAACGATCAATGCGGCGGCTAAGGTAGTGAACAGTAAAAGCTTTTTGGCGCGAATGTTTCAGTAAAACCAATTTGCCATAAGTACAAACCTGCATTTTCTTCTACTGCTCTTTTTTGTGTAAATGTTTATGACAATATAAAAAAAACTGGGAATGAACCGGATCGACAAATTCGTAGTACTTCAAGAACCTTCGCTAAAGCAAGCACATTGGAGCATTCGGCGAGCCACGCCGATTAGCTATGCTATAGTGTGAACTATAGAACCAACACGAAAAAAAAGGTAGATAAGAAGCGTAAGTGAGAAAAAAAACTCAGTTAAACAACAGCAAAACATGAGTGCGAGGCGCGTGTGCCCCGTGCTGTCATCAACGTGTTAAAATAGACGGGTGTGGTTCACTAGGACAGAAAGCGACTTTTTCGCGTTTCGCAGCGCGAAACATTGTTCGTTGCGGGAATCTCGGGTCCACTGATGATTCGCTGCGGGAACCTCGGGTCCACTGATGATTGGACCTGAGGTTCCCGCAGCGGAAAATGTTTCGCGCTGCGAAACGCGAAAAAGTCGCTTTCTGTCCTAGTGAACCACACCCGAATAGATGACGTACAGTCGTACCAAAATTCGCTACCGCAAAATGGGAACGCTGTCTGAATGACGGTTCTAGCCCGACGGTAATACTCAGCGTTTCCTGAAAGTATGGGCTTTACAAAAGCGCCGCATTTTTCACAAAAATTCACCAATCGAAATGGTGATGGTGAAAAAGCAAAAAAAGGCAGAGTTCAGCTTTTAAATTTAACTAGCCCAACAGAAAGAGACGAGGGGTGCGGCTCACTCACTTGTTCACGGACTACTTGAACTTTCTTCTATGGTCCTGCCAGCAACGGATGGCGGAGACCACAGACGATTAGAGAACGGCGCCTAGGCTCGGCTCCAAATCCCTAGCAGGAAGGTGGAAGCCTTAGACTAAGCCTTGTAGGAGGGAGGGGTCATGAGCCGCTGATAAGGTGAGACAGCGCAGACGAGAGATGGAGAGAAGATTGCTTAAAGGACGATTCCAAGTAGTCCGTCGACCGATAATCACTGGTAGACCTGAGGTTCCCGCACCGAGAAATGTTTCGCGATGCAAAACACAAAAAATTGCTTTTTATCCCAGCGACCCATATCCAAGAACGGTTGCTCGTGCACCTAGAAATGTAGAGATGT